>JAZGTK010007338.1:0-19514 GCA_036877625.1 Ambastaia sidthimunki | reverse complement strand
CTGAGAAATCACTTACTGCACTTTTAAGATGCAAAGTTTACAAAATAAACAAACTTGGAGAAGAAATGTTAAAATAGAGGAGAATATCTTATTGATGATGTCATAGGCTATGCGTCCAATCAAATGCAACAGCATTTCATTTTTGACTTGGTGAAAGCTACTGGCAGTAGCCAACATGAACAGGCTGTGTGACCTTGAAACAAACAAATGAAGGGCTTTTGGATGAGATATGACGCTCTCTTCTCTGGGTTGTGAGGATTGGTCTGTTTGTGTCAGAGCTCTCAGAATTTGATGAAAACACAACTCGAGTGTTTTTGAAGAATGTGTTGCTTTATCAAAGAAAGTATCACCTCTGATAAATGACACTGCTCTCATTGTTTCCTTCAGCGTAATGTCACGCAGAAATGACTGAATGATGATCTTTTTTATTACGTGAGGCTCAGTATTGCTCCCCATTTTCACCTCATACTGTTTGTAAAAATCTCATTTTTTGGAGAATGTTTCCAGCCGTGAGGTTTATTAATTGAGCTCAAGTGTGTGACGCTCTGATTAAAGATGAGAACGAGCCATCCTCCCCCACACACACGTCTGTGTGTGTGTGTGTGTGTGTGTGTGTGTGTGTGTGTGTGTGTGTGAGAGAGAGAGAGAGAGAGAGAGAGAGAGAGATAATCATACTTTACAGAATGACATTGTGATTAAAGGTCAAAGTCGCTCTTCTGTTTCTAATGGTCTGTGTGCATTACAGCTGAGTGATACAGAAACATCTTGATATCTTTCAGCCCTCTGAGAAAAGTAAAATATAGTTAAAGTCAAATTAAAAAGATCAAAGCATATATTGAATCCTGAATCATTTGATATAACACCTAGCTGTGTGTGTGTGTGTGTGTGTGTGTGTGGTCCCTACATTATGGAGACCAGATGTCCCCACAAACATAGTAATACCAGTACATTTTGACCCCCATGAGTACACAAGCTTATAAATCATGCAGAATAATGTTTTATGAACATCTAAAACTGCAAAAAGTGTTGTGTGATGGTTTGGTTTAGAGGTAGTGATAGTGTAGGGGGATAGACTATACAGTTTGTACAGTATAAAAACCTTAACGTCTATGAAAAGTCCCTACATAGCATAAAAACCTAACGTGTGGGAATATAGACATGATGTTCAGAAGCTCTATTCAGAATATATGAACATCACTTCATGCTGTAGATGTATTTAATCAATTTCAGTATCTATATAATTACCATCTTCACACACACACACACACACACACTCACTCTGTTAGAATTGTACCCTCAGAGAAAAGAGCTTGATAATTAAACCTTATCCTTTATTTCATCCCTCCATTCTTCAATCATTCAGCTGTTTGTTTTTCTCCTGCTGACAGGATCAAATGGTTATTATGGTTACACTCCGCCCAATCACAGCAGCCGCTCGCTCCGATTGCTCACCTCCACTGAGCGACCGGCTGTCCTTGGCTTGACTTTCACCTGCTCTCAGTGGATGAACGAATAAATGGAGGTCTGGATGAGGAGATTGAAGATGATGGAGGGAAAAAGAGATTAATCTCTTCTCTTGCAGCCCGGTGACTCTCCTCAGCTCTTCTGTGAATCCCTCACTTTCTCATTTGACCAGAAGAGGAACCGAGTGATAGAACACTGGAAGCAGAGAACGGATAGTACGAGGGTATTTCTGTGGCTATTCATCTTTTGCTCTCATAAGAAACTGACGAATGAGGACACTTTGAAATAGACTCACATCACCGCCTTAGTATGAACTTACATAAACAATAATGTATTGTGATTGGTCAGAGGAGACAGGTGGTGTCTTTAGAAGTTTCCTCACCACAGGGATGTTTTCGTAGTTCCTAGAACTATTGGCCGCCATGGAACAGTGTTTTAAAGCATTACAAAAACATTTACAGAAAGCTAATGTTAATTACATTTACCTGTCGCTTTTGTCAACGGTGTTATTCTTTGCCTTGATGATACATAGCACTGCAAGTTATTGTAGGAAATTCTTTTTTAATAACTTAGTTCCTTAGTTCCTGACTTAGTTCGTCTTGTGTCTGAATGGCAGTTCTTGGCCAGAACAAGCAGCAGTGTAGACAAGTCAAATATGCTGATAGTCAAATATCAAGCTATTTATGACTTTATTATTTTTTTTATTGTATGATTTTGTGGGATAAATCTTACTGTAAGACTCAACCGTGACTTTTGCATGGTACACTGTTCCATACCGAAAATCCACCCAGCACTAACCACAGCCAATCAGCTGAGGGTATTTAATCATAAAAGACAAAACTCCCCTTTCACTGCAGCTAAGGGCTTTTTGAAGAAGCTAATAGAAGTTGGATTGTTCCAGGGTCACCGGGTTTGTGTAATTCTCTGCCTAGTTTATTATTATGATGAATGTCGTTGATTAAACGGGTTAGAATATCAATTAACTACAAATGAGTTTGGCGAGTGCAGCCAACTCCAGTTAGTCATTCTGTCAAGTGGAAGAACTTTAATTGTTTCGTCATTTGGCTGTAAAATTCGTTGTGTATAGTGATCTTGGATGAGTTTTTTGAACTTTAATCTGTAATTTTTTTATCGAACACTCACTGCAGCGGCCATTAAAAATGATGGTATTTTCCCCTCAGCTCCCCTCAGTGCGACTTTAACCACATTTGTCTCCATACAAGTTATTTCCCATAATGCCTCTGTCATTCGAGTGCCAGCCAGTGACAGAGACAGAGAGCGGCCATTCTGAGCGACCGGCCATGAGAAGGCCATTTTCTCCCTCCATTACTAACAAATGTTATCATCAGTCTATCAATGCCCTTCACTGAAGATTGATTGGTGGCATTATCCACCAATAGGAGCGCAGAGAAACGCTGTGTATATTGCTGCTTCTTTGTAAGCGCCCAGCGTCTGAACATTCAGTGACATGCACACGAGTTTTAACAGCTAAGAGCTAAGAGATGAGTTTATTTCACAAAGAAACGTGCAGGTCGTATTTGGTGTCAAAATCAAAGGACGAAATAAAAATATTTGCTATTTGGATGCTTAAAGAGAATTAATACTTTAAACATTTGTTGTGCATTATGGTATTATTTTTAAGATAATCAAACACTATTTTGACATTATTATTCTCAACGATGATTTTTAGTTCTGTACTACTGTATTAAATTCAATCCTGTTTTCTGCATTGCATAACAAAATTTGTGGAAATTAATTGCCATTAAAATAAAAAAAACTATTTTTTGCTATTGTGGTAAAATGTGACAACAATAACATCATTAATGTGTGAGATAAATTCTTTCTTTTAAAACGTGGCTTTGAAGGTTTAGCAGGCAGAGCAACAGAAAATTTAACCATATAATTATAGTTCATTACATAATGAATCTGAAGCCTATAGACCTCATTAATATGCATGAGCTGAATTTCAGACTGCTGCGTGGCTTTTTGGTGACTGTCAATGCAAAAAAATAACAAAACATTGAATACAAAGAATTTAAATTAATTGTTTGCCTGGAGGTTAAGACAGTAAAGCTATAGTAGAGAACTGTGCTGTGATATTACAGATCAAACAAAACCTTTGAGCAGATGTTATGTCACTGAGATGTGCAGTCGTCGAATGCAACGGCTGTTGTATAGAGACGCATCATTAGATCAGAAACATGCGACTCAAACTCGCAATGCGTTTTAATTTCAGCTCTGAACAACACATGAAATGGACTAGTGTGGAGTGTGTTGCAGGGGTTATAATGTGTGTGAGAGTGTGTGTGTGTGAGAGAGTGTGTGTGTGTGTGTCAGACTGTATGTACCGTTTGCAGTAGAAGATGCAGACGCTGGGGGAGGTGAACGAGAGCTGATTCTGTGTCGACTGCAAGGTCTCACTGTGTTAACATTGTAATTGGATTTCAGTTCAGCTGCGTCTAAAAGCTTGCTGTGTGTGTGTGTGTGTGTGTGCTGCAGTCCTTCTCTCTAAATCCACCCATTCAAATCATTTCAAAAGGCAACAGCACAGAACTAAAAGCTTTAGCTCGGACTGTGTGATTTCCTGTCAGTATGTTAAAAGTGAAGTGATGAACCTTATGCACAAACAGAATCACCTTTATTCTCAAGTACTGCGAGTTACATGTATAAGAAATTTGTCTTGGTGTTTGTACTTAATAGTGGCAGTAAAATAAAAAACTTAAGAATATTTAAACTTAAGAAGCTATGAGAACTATGAGCATAAATATTAACAAACATCAAAATTAAGGACAATAAAAAACACAAATGTTAAAACAAACCTTAGCAAGCCTGCATGAACTGGAAGTTACAACTGACATCAGTATTCGGAGGTAATTTAATGTTAAATGGAGGGCGTGGCTTGTTTTTTCCACAGGAAGTGGATTGGCTCGAGAAAAGTGGTCGTTTCGAAGCTCACAGCAGACTATCGCTGGAGGGGAGTGGCTAACAGCTCTGGCTCCGCCCAAGCCGTCAGACAGACATCATCAGAGAAGGTCTGCCGTTCAAGAGGGGAAGTACGTTTTCAGATTTTGATTAAAGATTATGAGGAGAATTTTGATTTCATGGTGAATTTAATTTTGGAGACAATTCTCTTCAAACAGATGATCCAAAAATATTAATTCTGTAACCATTCCTGTATGCCTTTCTTTGTGTTGTAGAATGCAGATGTCCAAGCTGCACTTCATCAGACTAGGTCAACTAGCAGATTAGCTCCAAGATCACAGGTTTGAATCCCAGGAAACTCACATAATGATAAACTAACCTTGAATACACTGTATGTCACTTTGGATAAAAGCACCTGCCAGGTGAGTAACTGTGGAGGCTGTCAAGCTCTAAAGACAAACATTAGCATTCCTGTGAAGTCCTCTGAAGTCATGCACCAGCTCTGAGTAAAGAACAGAGTGTAACTGAGGTGGTTATTCTCTGAAACATCTCTCCTTCACCGAAGCTCTGAGATCTCACTCACACCTGCCCACATTTAATCCATGAGGCTCAAAACCAGTCACACGTCAATGAAGTCACGTTATTGGCTGTTGCAGGTCACGTGACTGTACACAACATACGTTTATCATCACTGTATTAAAGTACATATTTTTCTGTATTAGATATCAGTCGTTGTTTTACAATACAAATATTTCTATTATGCTTAATATCATAATGCTGTTTAAATACTAAATTAGATACTATTGAAATATGAAATATTTTATATTCATATAAAAGTATAAATATAAAATATCAAAATATAATATTAAATCTGTACTCACAACATCACAGTATTGAGAATTTGTCATGAAACCATTTCTAAGTTTTTAATGTTACTGAAGCATCATTTTTATTATACAAAATCTAATTTCTTTTGCCTTAGATCAATATTCTGTATCTTCACTTCAGCTTGTATGTGAATTCACAGTGATTTATGTTTGCTAATGAGATGCCAGCATGTGTATTTGTGTTTGTTTCAGAAGCTTCCAGTCACAGTGTCTGATTTCTCCAGAATCTCTCTCACCATCAGAGCAAAACACAATTGAGCAGTAAATATAGGTCAAGCTTCTTTCTCATCTCCTGCACACAATAACATTCTCACTATTGACTCCCAACCAGCACTTCTGTCATTCGTGAGCTTAGACTTCAGCCATTAGTTGCATCTTCAACATTTCCACCGGCGGCTGTGATGTCAAATCCCATCTTCAGTGAGATTAGTTTCCTCATCTCTGTGGCTCCTGCCTCTCCAGCCCGGCGAGGTCTCATGGAGTGTCCGGTATTAGTTGCCAATGGGTTTCCTGAAGACTGATTTAACAATCCAGGACTGGAGGCAATGCAGGGATATAAATATTTGTCATTAATAGCTGCTCAAACCAGAGGACAGTCATTCTTTATAAAGCTCAGCTCAACAAAAGAGAAAGAAAGCTGGTGTCTTTTTATAGAATGCTTTATTTTCAAGCACTCAGGCATCGCTAAACCCTAATGTGTCATGCCAGAAGGACAATTTTAAGTTAATGTTTGTCATTTATTAGTTGGTAAAATGTCTCTTTCCTGAATAAGTTTAGTGCTTATTGATTGATCTTAATGGATCTTTTTGGTCATTTAATATCTCTTTCTTTTATTGACAAACACAAGAAGCTTTTTAGCGCTAATTAGGGGTCTTGCAAAATACCAGCATTGACAATAACCATGATATTAAAAATCATTATTATTTATACTGTTAATATTAAACATATGATAATGTGTAAATGTGGATCTGGTGTAGCTTTGGAGAATCTTGGAGAATCTTTGGAGTTTGTGAACCCACAAAATGCAGTTATAAAATCCATCACACTCTGCAGACTCTCATCACTCCATCAGTGAGCTCCACTCTTAACTGAAGTTCAGTTTCCACTCTGCTGGATTTATCCGTAGCTTCACTACGATCGCATGCAGCTCTTTTCCCAGAATCCTGGCTGAGATCCCGACCCGAGTTATAAAAAGTGCCCTAACCATAAAGCGCTTTACTCACAGAAAAACGAGCCAAAGCAAAGTGAGATAGTTCTATGAGTGAGATAAATGTCAGCCAGTCCTGTAATATATGTTTCATTATTTTGTTAACATATTTTTAGAGAGTTTGGCAGACTGTACATTTTTAGTTTGTCAAACTACAAGTTGCTAACAGCATGTTGATAATCACATTACTGCCAGTTAAAAGAGCAATATTTTAACACATAAACTAAGTTGCTTCTAAGCTCTGCGTGTTTGGGGTCTCACACTTCTGATGTTGCTCCCACACAGTCAAACAATGTGGAAAACACTGGAGATTTGATGAATCAGAGCTAAATGAACAATTCGTCCACATTCACGAATCTTGTGTGAAAACAGTGTTGATTAATTCATCAGATAAGAAACACAGCACAGAGCCTTCGAGTTCATAGCCGCACTAAACTGAATTATAAAAATAACAACTGTTTCCAAACATATAAAGGCCAACAGAGAGCAAGCATTATTTTTTGCGTTGTGATAAGAGAACACACAGAAACAGTACCTTACTGTATACAATACAACACAATGTGCCTTGTTAGATGATTATGTTAGATCTGAGACAGACGTGTGTTTGTTTGTTTATTTGATGTATAAATCACATTTGTAATACAACCAGTGTATCCCAAAGTGCTGTACATGAGGATTACAAAAAATGAAATAAAGAAAATAACACCCAGAATAAAATACCTGCTACACTGTAAAAAAATAAAAACAAAAACTGCTGCCTTAATTTTTTAAGTTAAATCAACTTGGCTGCATCAACTTGACATTTCAACTGTGTAATTTTAATCTTGTTAACTTGCTGCAACATATAAAAACCCTTGAAAAATTGCTTAACTTATTTAAGTTCCACCATCAGGATTTAAAATATGAAGTTGATTAAACTTGATATTAAATTTCAGGCAGCAAAGTTTTCTTACAGTGTCAGACGGAAAGTCAAATTGTACAAACGTGTTCTAGGAGCCGATTTTAATACAAACGATGGGAACACACAAACACACACACACACACACACTCAGGTGAGTCACAGCTGTACTGTCAGAGCAGCTGTAATTCTGAGACTGAAATGATGTTTGAATAGTTTAGCATTTCATTTGGAGGTTCAGAGGCGTGTTATTAATATGCATTACTGTCACGTCTTTATTCTGAGATAATTACAAGAGAGATGAAGTTCTGCTGTTTGCAGTGCTGAGAAATAACTGATTCAACATGTTACTGATTCAGCAGCACTGCTGGTTTTAAACCAGTGCCAGTTTTGCTATGAAAACTAGCAGTAAAGAATCACAGTGTTATATCAGGTTAGCTGCAGTAACTATACAAACACTAAAACTGTGACGAACGGCAGCTGGCAACTGTTAGTCCAGATAAAAATAATAATAATGTGCTTTACTTATCTTGACTAAAAATGAAGGTGTTTATAAAATAACTGTCCTCTTGTTTCTTCTGTGTATATGTGAGGTTAGTCAGTTGTGTGTCAGTTTGTTTTGTGGTACAGAGCAGAGAAATAAAGAATTTCTCTGGAGGGCTCTGTGGGTGGGTGCGTGTGTGCGTGTGTGTGTGTGTGGGTGTGTGTGTTTGTGTGTGTAGGAATGAATCCAGGTGCTATGGCATATGGTCTGGTTGGCTACTCTGGCTCTCCTTCACAGCATCATTACTGATCTAGACCTGTACGGTGGCCCTCAGGGACAAAAGGTGCGTAATTGGTGATGAACCACAGAATACAAAGACTTTTAGAGCATTTCATAAACCTATAAAGTTTCCCAATAATACAGTTTCCTTTGTTGGGTGTCTACATTTTAAGAAGCTTACTGTTTTTTTCAAAACTAAGATGTGTGAAATTACATACGCAGCATATAAACATTATTGCCCTGGTTGCTATAAAATAATTTATTATTCACACTAATAAGATCTCAGTTCTGGTGATGCATGATAACAAAAATGTCAATATTTATGAGACTGTTCAGATCACTTTATCTGAGGCACTTATTAGCGTTAAAATAAGATGTTGAGCAGATCTTTATATTTTAAATATCTTTATAGTATTATTTAAGTGTTAATTTTAAAGAAACATACCTATATTTTCTGTATAAATATATTAATTCATATATAATCTAATTTAGAATTCATGAGTGTATAATATTTGTACTGTATAGTTGATGAAAACACATGCACACACAGTGTGGTGATGTTTCTACACACCCACTCAATGTTTCTCTTGAACAGCACAGAAGAGCCTGAGGCTGCTGCTCCACATCTCTCTCCCTCTCTCCCCCCATCCAGTATAGTTAAACGGGGGGCAGACGGATGGATGATGCCTTTGGCTCTTGGGTCGGGGGTCTATTGATCCACAGCTGCAGGGGAGGGTCTCAGCGGGCAGATTGGAAAGTTACAGTGTTAGGTAAACAAACAGCTGGTTTCCACGTGGAACCTGACAGTGGTACAAAAGAGTTCAAAAGTCAGCGTGACACGTCTCTCCCTCATTCTAACTGTTTGTCTCTCTTTTTCTTATAAGAGCATGTCGTGAAAAACATTTTTCTTGCTTTCATTTCATGCACCTACAAAAACTCTGAGGGTCAGAGAGGTTAAAAAAGTCTGAAAACATTTTGGTGCAAAAAACCTTGACTAATGTTATCAGCAAACTAAAATACAATATTGTGGGATGTGGCTCCTTTAAAAATTCCATCCCCTTTCTTTTTCTTCCTCTCCTTTAGCCGTGTGGTCATTGGTGTTTGAGATTCTGTTGGCTTTCCAGATGTTTCCTCAGATCAGATAATTTGATGTCTTCTCAATGCAGGACCCTCAGTTTTGGATTTGGGATGCGCATGAAATATGCAGGGGATTTGGGTGGTATCTCATGTTTGTTGTTGCATGTAATGAGGGCTGAATGCGACTGGAGTGTTAATGCACTGATGCATTTCTGCAGGTGCAGTGGTGCATTTAAAAACATCTCTCCCAAAGCTCTGCTTAAATAAATCACCCAGCCACAGTAAATATCTTCAGAATAGTTTTTGTATTCAAGGAACTCATTTTATTTATGTAATACTTTCTTCCTTGTATTATTTCTTTATTATTATTTATTATGTATTATTATTTATTTTTGTATTTATTAAATGGTTAGCAGATGACCTTCCATTTTTTGGACCTGAGTTTTAACAACTAGACCAATACAAATCATATTTGTTTTTATTTCTGTCTGTATGTATGTTCATATCTGTAATTTTTATTGCAGTTTCTCTTTGGGTTCCGAGCCTCCCAGTGACCTTTGAGGAGATCCTTCCTCCAGTGTGTGATGAATGTTCTCTTACAGTCTGCGCTCAGTGTCCTCATTCAGGAACATGAGTTCAGCCTGGGGCCTTCAGCACACACACACACACACACACACACACACACACACACACACACACCGTGACAGGTGCAGCTACTGAACGCATGATCATACAGTCGTGATCAGGTTAGATGATTTTTTGCTGCAGTTTTGCAGCTGCAGACATGCAGCCTTCATGCAGCATGCAGTTCCTCGCATGGACAACAGGATTATTTTTGATCTTTTGGAGAAATGAGACAAGTACAACTCAAAACTTTATCCCCATTGTTTATGGAAAACTCAGTGTTTATGCTGGATGCAATAGCATGTGAAAACTGACTTTTATACAGTATCTATCTGGATTGTATTGTTTTAGGTTATAAATGATCTGTTTCTGCATGTGGCCTGAACAAGACTGAACATAATTACACATAATACAGTTAATTGCACAGATGGTTTAACTAATAAATACAAAATGTTACAAATAAATACAACAATGCCATTACTAGCTCCCTCAGTTCATCAGTTAATCCAAAGTTCCAAAGTTATATTAAATGCTATCCTGGCTCTTCCCAGCTTTGTAATGGTAGTGAATAGTGCCCGAGATTTTAAAGATTAAAGAAAAAGTGCATCCATCCATCATACAAGTAAACTATATGATTCCAGTGGGTTAATAAATGTCTTCTGAAGTAAAACGATACATTATTTAATATAACTCTGTGCGTGGATGAAAGAAGAAAGTCATATACCCCAAGGATGCTTTGAGGGTGAGTAATTTATGGGCTAATATTATTTTTTTTGCAAATTATTCCTTTAAGACAAGTACAACTATTATTATTAAAAAAACGTAAACTCATTTGTTTTATTTCAGCTGGTAGCAGGTTTTAAAGTTGAGGCCTGTTTACAGTAAAAACAAACCTTTGTCTGTAAGTCCTTCAATAATCAATTTTACAGTTACATTTGGCTGCATTTATAGTTCTGCTACATTTTATTAGTGTATATAAAATGTGTGGAGCTTTATCATGAAAACATAAAAAATAAATGTAATAGTAGCATAATACCGTTTTTTACTTCAATGACATGGTGGAGGGATAACAGGAGATGGCTGAAGTGAAGATGGAGATAAACATCTCAATATAATGTATAATATAATGTAGAGTGATGTGCAAAAATACATCTAACCAGCAGGATGTTTGCTAATACATTGTTTGTTGCATTATCAAAGTTTTTTGTTGTAGAAAACTACAAATATTTTCCATTCTCTCTCTGTTTTTCAGTTGCTGATTCTCAGTTAGCCAGTGTCTAACCTCTCTCTCTCTCTCTCTCTCTCTCCTGCTAATGTTTGCTCTAATGAAGCTGTCAGTGCTGATGTATTGGCCAGTCGCTTACTGCTTGTGTGCTATAGATTAAGAGAAGAGAAAGTATTTGTTTAGACCTCGGAATAAAACAAGAATGTAATTACAGCATGTCACAGACATCTGTCCAGAGTCTGTTTGTAAATAGAACTGTTTGTAAATAAGAATATATATGTATAGCATAGTATATGTATATTATAGTATATGTATACTGTGTGTGTGTATGTGTGTGTGTGTGTGTGTGTGTATATATATATATATATAGTTTTGTATAGTATAGCGTATAGCATTCTTTTGTTTTCTGTAGATTTTGACAGTATTAAACAAAACAGTTGTAGCTTATATGCCATGCCCATCAAATCTTTATTAAAACAGCATAAATTAAAGACTTACAACAAATACTGCCATTGATAAACCTATTTTTTCCTGCTTTTCCCAGCAAAGAAAATTTTAAGTGGATTCATGTAACCTAGACATGATCTTGACGGCTTTTGTAATTCACCTAATTAGCCGGTAATACTCCAACATCTTTGCGCATGATGATAAAATCTTTACTTTAAGCCTGTGACTTTAATTACAGAATAAGCACAAAGTGTCTTGTATGATAATTTCAACGCAGTGTGAAGGTGTGGATTGACAAGGGTTTTATTATGGTATGCGCTCAGCTCAGCTTGAGGAGGTTGTAGCTCGTGTGTCTGCAGTGTTTGATAACACGTCGCAAGTTTCACACCTGCCCACATATTCAAATCATATTCATGTTGTTTTGCTACAATCCCACATGAAATGGACACCTCAAATGTTTATGATGATTATCTTGAACTATCTTGAAAAGCTTCACGTTTCAAGGTCAGATATCAGAGTCAAGTTCTGTAGTCAACATCCAACATACAACCTGTTTTTCAGTGGTGAAATCGTTAAATACAAATAATTTCCAAGTGATTTTACAAGTAGCTCTTTTGTATCAAGCTTGTGATCGATTCAAGATCTTCAGGAGTGAGTACGTGGCTGTTTGACCTTGGGGAAAAATAATGTTCACCTCACGAATCACACATAGATATTTTAGACATTAAATATAGAGCATATTCTAATATGAATATATCTAATCATTAATGTATATTATTAAAGAGAGGTCAATGAACTAAAATTATGTTTTAGGAACCACAGAAGGTTGTACATCCAGCTTTAAGCAAACTCAGTTGCTGGTCCTCGTTATTTAAAAAACAATGTGTAAAGCCCTGCTAGCAACCACCCACAACACATTAGCGTTGCGTGAATAACTTTTGCGGTTTGAACATCCTCCACTTTTTCTACGTGTCATGTAATTTTCCACGGTCCCTTACTCACACTGCGCTTGTGCTCCAGTCGCGCAGTTGCGAGACGGTGCCTGGTTGTGACAGCGGGGTGACCAGAAAAGCCAAACAGCAGCGTGAGCCGCAGATAGACAGCGACAGCACAGCCAGTGTGTGTCCTGTCTCTCTCTCTCTCTCAAACACAGACAGACAGATCATTGGAGTCTGTCCACATCTAATACACACAGAAACATCTCTGAGCGTGTGTGAACACTGCCGGAGAAATACTTCTGTCACGCGCTGGACACTGGAGGAGGAAGACGAGTATGTGGTTTGTGTGTTGAAATGCGTCTCTGATGCCAGCAGCTGAGAGGTAAACACACATGCACACGCATGCACGCGCTTGCACACGCATGCACACACATGCACGCGCATGCACACACGCTGTCTGAGGCTCCCGGACGTGAACGGATGTTCTTGTGTGATGTATGAACAGGCAGAGGAATGTGAGGAGATCAGGACAAACACACTCACGGGGAGACAAATGAGGACAAAGCAGTCACACTCCAGACCTGGGTGAGTAAACTTCACACACACAAACACACACACACACACACACACACACACTGGAGCAGGTGATCTCCAGAGCTTCACAACCTGTGGAGCAGCGTGGGCTGAAAGCAGCGGTTACGCAACATCATTCTCCCTGCTGGAGTTCGTCTCTTGTCTGGTCGCCAGGGACGAGAAATGTTGAAAGTTTTCTTTGGACAAAGTGACCAGACAGTGTCTCGTGTCTGAGTGTTTACAATCCGAATGATGTTTGTGTAGAGTTTGTGTATGATGAAGGTGAAATCGGTGAGAATGAACTTGTGTTTTGGAGGGTTTCTCAGGGGTTCTCCACGAGCGTTTGGCGTCTCTTTATGCACCTGTCTCCAGTCAGAAACATTTCCTTTCTCATGAACGCAAAAGAGACAATTGTTGATGGCTTTCAGATTTGGTCATCTGGTCTTGGAATAATTCAATTAGAAATATCATGCGATGAGGAATCTGAGAACTGTTGAGATACTGTTGAGCTCTGTTTATGGAGAAGACACAAGATTCGAAATGTACATTGTTTATATTAGCACATGTCTATATGAAATTAATTATGAATGCCAGGGGTAATTATTTTAATTGTTGTTAATACTGATTAATTATTGCTCATTCAATGCTCAGGAGATTTAATGAGGATTTAATGAATTTCGGTTTTGTCTCTGTTTCTCCTAAAATTCCAGACAGAAATTCAAAACAGACAGAAATAAGTCAGAGCTGTACAGTAAAATACAGAGCTGTGAAATAAATGCTCATGCTGGTTTTGATAGAATTTGATGAGATATGTGCGTAATGAGATCTCTTACTTTTGATTATAGACTTTCAATTCTGAGGCTGAAAACTGGTTTTTCATGTCTTTTATGCTCTTGCTGCATCAAATCAATTGTTTCTGTTCTGAAAGATATGAAGTCTTGAGCACAGAGGAACATGCTCATCTACATCTACTGTAGATCTTCAGATCAGTGATTCTCAAGTCTGTTCTGACAGGCTCAAGGACAGCAGAGATTAACGATGAATGCAAATGATAAAATGCAACTAACCATGAAATTGGTTAGTTAGGTAGGGTAGGCGATTTTGAAGAGGCTAGCAATCGCAAGCTAGCTTTGAAAGCAAAAGATCCCACCCTTTCTTCAGAGCGATCTCCAAAGCCACACCTCCTGCAATACATGAACACATACATAGTTTGAACATCCAATCATTGCATTCGGACTGAATACAACGATTGGACTAACATTTTATGAGAAAATATAGACCATTAGTAATTGCTATCGAGATGTGAAGAGAAAAATCTCCTACCCTGCCTTTAAGAGAGCAAAACAAACAGGTTTTTATAGGAAGGAGAAACTCTGCACATATTTCTTGTTGATGTCAATCAAACTCTTCAGTATTTTGGCTCAAATTGATCTGTTATGTGGTAGAAGCTACTCAGACAAGACAGACTGACTGGCCTAGACAGGTTGTCATCATGATGTTATGATGGGTTCTGAATCAAAACCAGTTAAAAACCAGCGACTAAATGCACTTTCTCCAGAAATCACAATCAGTGAAGCTAAGCACCCAAACTAAGACATATAAACACGCATTTATATCAGCATTTCTTTCTGTGTGTTAAAAGCAGGCAATGGCAGATGCTTTACGCATATAGATGTTCTCGCACCGCGTGTTTTCTGCCTGTCCCCTGTTTGCAAGTCCAGGCCATTATAAAGGAAAGTGCTTTTGACAGCCGTGTTACCGTGTTGCCCAGGGCGATGAGGATTTTAAACAGACTACAATCTCAAACAGCAACGAGCGTGAAAGGTGGAAGAGAGAGAGACAGGCAGACAGAGAGACAGGCAGACACACAGACAGAGAGAGAGAGAGAGACTGACAGACAGAGGGAGAGAGAGGGGGGTATAATATATATAGCGTCCATTTTACCACCATTCTGTGTCCATTTCATGCGTGTTTAGGGTTAATCTGATGTTAATGCTGAGGTTTGTTTAGTAAGACTCTAATCACACAGGTCGTTTCATTCTGCTTTAATCAAGCAACCGGTGAAACCGGACACAAGCAACAAAACATTTCTGATTACAGCTGAACCACACATGAACTCTTCAGTGTACTGACCGTGATTCAGAGCAGTGAATATATAAATGTATTGTTTGTAGTGATTAGACTGCAGACGGTTTTCTGTAGTGCGCTTCTCTGTGATTAAGTGCTCATTTGCATACAGTGGACGTACATCGAATTTTTAATTAGCATCACTTATTTGTTCCTCATGCTTAGCATTTGAACAAATGGTTTTTGTCTGACAGACAATAAAACAGGCAAAAATAAACTATAGACCAACACTGAAGGGCAGACTCGAGCCACATCTTAAAACCAGGATATTATAGAGACTTGTGTGGGCTGTATACAGCAACTGTACAAGAGGCAACTGTTAGTCAGATTAAGATGTTTAGTCTGGTACATCCTGTACAATTCTAGTGAGTTTCCTGTCCAGGGCCTTTATCTGGAAAAACCTCCCTGTTGCCACATGCATTTGCCTGTCTGGCCTCAACATTTTTTGTAATGAATCTAGAAGCGGATGTTTTTGAGAACATTTTTAAAGCTGCAGTATGTAACTTTTGCAAATGTCTGATCTGATCAAGTCTGATCTGAGTCTGATTGTGAAGATATTATCCTTAAATCAGAAGGAGACACATCTGAGATCACTTAATACTGTCTAAAAGTTTTCCTGCGATCAGTAAAGGTTATTTAAGGTTTTGTAGTACATGGAAAATGGAGCAGAGAGAGTGTGTTGCATGTTAAACAGTGTAAATTGTGTAACATCGCAGATTTGAGACAGATGTGTTAAATATACCTCCAGCATCTCACCTCATTACAATTTTAACAGAAGAACAGACAGGCAGAAATATGGAAGATCTATTATAAGACTGTATGCTAGACACTGTATCTGACTTATGAGCACAAGAGGAGAGACCATCTGTATGAATCATGAATAATGAAAGCTTTTTTAATTAGGAATAAATGACTGTGTGCACTTTTAACTGAGTGTCTATCAGGTCCAAAGAAGAAAGAGACGTCCTCAGTTTTTATTATTGAAGCCACAGGAAGATAATTAAAATGATAGTTCACCCAAAAATAAAAGTTTTACATAATTTACTCGCCTTCATGTCATTCCAAACATATATAAAGTTTTTTCCTCTTAGGAACCCTAAAGAAGATACTTTGAAAAATGTCTCGTGGTTTTGGTTTTAGTGGTTTTGCGTCCATAAAGTGGAAGTCAATGGGTGCCAATGTTGTTTGGCTGCCAACATATTTTAAAATATCTTCTTTTATTACCTCAGAAGCAAAGAAAGTCATGCAGGTTTGGAATGACATGAGGGTAATTAAATGATGGAAGAATTTTCTTACATTTTTATTTAAACAATTCATTTACCAGTCACACAGTCTATTTTATATCTTGCAGACCTATTTGTTTGTTTTTCTGTGATACAGTACTTGTTGATACAACAATTTAATATGTCACCATGGTAACGTTTTCACCTTGGTAAAGTGATGACTAGTAAGCAGTTAAAATATGTGGAAAATTATAAACAATGTTTTTATATATCTGCAAAAACTGATTTTACTAAGTTGTCATGGTTGCATTATAGCTTGTTTTGTAAAAAATAAATGTGAATGTGTTTGTTGATTGTAAGTTTTCAAACGTATAAAAGTTCATATTTTTGTCAGGTCCAATAGAACATCGTTGGTAGGGCAGGTAAAAGACAGTCCATCAAAGTCATAGACCCTCATAATCCAACACATGAACTCACAGAATCATTGAATCACGTGTGACACATTACAAACAGTATGTAACAGTAGCAGAAATCTTTAACTGTTTTAAAACCTCCCCCATCTGCCATTGGTCGATCCATAAAAATAGTCTCACCCAAATTCATGCCATTGGCTGCACAAAACGCAAATTATTGGTTTGTCCCAACACGACACAAAGATCAGACATGAATAATGAACAAAGAGAAAGACAAATTTATTACTGAAGGTAAAATTGGATTGCAATTACATCAGTGTAGATTTTTAAGCTTATTGTGTCATTAACTCTGTTAAAGGCAAATACAAACTAACCTTGTGGGTGAACTATAATCATCATTAATCTCTTCTAGACGTAACTGAGGGCAGCTGTAGTTGTTTATAAGAAAATTACATTAGAGATTTAAGCACTGAAGCAGATTCTCACAAGAGCTGTTGTGCTCTATGCTAATTATGACGCTAGCTTGAAATGCTTAGCGATGAGGGGCTGAGGGTCGTCTTCTTAAAGACAGCTGGAGTTAAGCAGATTTGGACGAGGTGATTTAATTCAGCTTGTTTGGAAGGTGCGTTCACCCGCGCCCATTAAATGTCTAATTTCCCATTTCGCATGTCTGTGGTAAATTGATGTAAAGTCTCAGCTTCAATTCTGTTAAGGGCTTCAGTCCATTTTAAGCAAAACTTCTTTTCAATGTCAGTCAGGATATTAGAAGCTCAAACTCGCATCTAGAAACCTACAACTCGCATCTCACTCCTGTTTGTGCTGGAACACTGAACAGAGGACGTTTAATTCTAGTTAAACATCTATCTGGGATCTATTTAATCAGACACAGATGCACAGAACCTCATCTTCAGTTCTCATATTGGTTTTCCATTAGCCACATCCTCTGCACAATTCATTTCTCAAGCCTTTTTAAAAATGTAGCAGAACATGTTCTTTTTGAAGTTTCTTACATACTTTTTGTAACTCCCAAGCTGGCAGGAAATGTTCTCGGAGAGCTAGCTGTCAAAGTTCTGTCAAAGCTATTAAAAACGTTCTTGTAGCAATGTTAGCCAAACTTTTTTGACGTTATATATCATACATTATATATCAACATTACGTTATATATCAACATTATCAAAAACCTAAATTCTTAAGCAGTTATTGGAACATTTGAAAATGTTACAGAATTAGTTTCATATAGTTTCTTTAACCAAGCACTAACGTTAATACAATGTCTGGACTGGATGTTCCAAGAACTTTCAAAAAAACATTTTTAGCGTTTTTGTTATTTAATGGAAACATTAGGGTAATGTTATACAACCTAAAATTGTTAGCTGGATCTGTGTGTTTTTGAGAAAGTCACATATAGAAAGTCTATATAGTCACATACATATATAGTCACATACTGTACATATATAGTCACATACATGTGTGTATATGTATGTATATATATATATATATACATACATATATATATATATAAAAAATTCTGTCTTTTTATGGTTCTGGACTTAGACAGCAGATTAATGACCTTTTTTTTATGCCTGCCCATAAATCTAAACACCTCAGACTTTCATATGGCTCTTATCAATATTGCATTTAATGAATGATTTACAGATCAAACAGCCAGATGGTTTGTGCTGAACAGGATCGATTCGGAGGATATTACACACTACAGTCACGTTGTGGGTTGAACTCTGGGTTTATGTCTGCAATATTTATTAAATGATTAAATTTTGATTACTCACCAAAAATAGCCCAACTTGTACCGGAATGGCTGATATTTTGGTCTCACACCAAAATGACTTTCAGAAACCTGTACGATATCTCGTCATGGTATGATCTTAACATGTGCTTATATAAAAATCCATTAACTATAGCAGTTTATTTTTTTGTGATTTATATGTGAAAAAAACAATTAAAATCAGGTATACTGTAAGTGAATGTGTCAGTAAGTAATAAGGACATTTATTTAGTTTGTTTATTATTTAATATTTTTCTTGGTTTGAGGTCCTATTTGTTGTTTGGCATGTTCCTTTTGTTGTATTGCCTGTGTTAAAAATTTGGGCATTGCAAGTTTGTAAATTTTTCAATTGTTTTTGTAAACATTGTGCAACATTGTTCCATGAAATAGTAAATCCATCAAAAGCTTGTGAGATTTGGGAAGTTTCTGAATTCAAGCTCTTTTTTTGACTCTTCCCCTCACTGCAGCCGCTCTTTGTCTGAATTTCGGGTGAGGCGTATCTCAGACCATCCTACTGACAACAGAGTGGAGCAAGTGGGTCAAAGAACGCTTAATTTAATGCAAATGAGATGCAACAAGGGGCAGCCAGTTTTGCTTACGTTTATCAAACGTGTTTAAAGATGTGTTTGACTGAATGCAGCACCACACAAACCTCAGGATTTAACTTGAGGAGTGGATATAAGACATTTTGTCCATCTTGAGACAGTGCAGATGTCACAGCACGGCATTAATATATCACGAGAGATTCAAGAGCAGACAGCTGGCTCAAGCAACACAACTCCTCCAGAGCGGTTAAACGAGAGCTCATGACAACACAACTGCCTCACAGTCAGCCTCACTATCCTAAACTGGTTAGAGAGATACAGACTGTGGTCAGTGATCTACAGCTGTACAGAACTGTCACTTGTGTGCAAAGGATTGTGGGAAATATTAGAGGAATTTA
>JAZGTK010007337.1:0-19515 GCA_036877625.1 Ambastaia sidthimunki | reverse complement strand
TTATTCACATAAGTAGCGATTATGTTTATGTGAACTCTGTTTAAGTGGAGACTATGTGAACATGCAGTGTGGAGTATTTTGTTAATGTCCTATTCTTGTACTTAAACCAATTTGGGGTTTTGGTGGGGTTAACATTTTTTGTTAATGCAGGTCAGTGTGCTGGGTTGTAACTTTCTGTTCAATTCTGTAACTTTTTTCTGTTAAATCCTAACAGGGCACTCCAGGGCGAGATGGTTACCCGGTAATTATACCTCCAATAATTACACACACTGTTTAACTGATTGACTGATTTGATGGACTCAACAATAGTAGACCGCAACAAATAGACAGCGTTAAGTGTCATAGTGCGCCACCTGCTGGACGTGTTAGTAATGTGGCTAATATAAGTGACCAGCACATGCCTGTTTACTTACGATTTCAGTAGGCTGCATGTGGGGAGAAACATTGTTTTTAGGTTTAAAGGGCCATGAACCATTTGACTGAATGATTGCTTTTTTACAGCAGCTCTATAGGCAGGAAACCATTGTTTGGTAACTTAAATTTTAGATGTTTCCATATTTTGACTGTTTTTGCTCTGCTAACAAAAATAGTTTAAAGGAATCAAAAGCAGGATCAATCATTGTGCGTAACAGAGCAACACACAGACACAAAACCTGTTTACAATGATACAGTGATATGCACCAGTGCTGTTATACTAAATATCATCTTATGTGGAATGTTGCTTGTCCAATCAGATTAGAGAAATCAACCGAGAATCAACTCAGACCCCAAAACCAGGAACACAGCTGCTTCATCCATTTCATACTGACACTGAATTGATTAGCTCAAATGACTTTAAATGAATACTATCAAATCAGTTAACTTAATAATATCAGGTCTTCTAATTACAATTGTTACTAAAAACTTACAAAACAGAGCTTTATTGATTCTAATGGCATTGCTTTTAAAAGAGGCATCAGTTTTATGACGCCTCCCTGACAGGTCTGCACGATCCAGATGCGATCGGTTGCATGCGCTGGCAGCTGCTGCGCTGCATCAACTGGGAAATAAAGCTCTGTGTGAAACCTCTCCAAGCATAATAAGAGAACAGCTCCAAACCGAGCTGTATGCAGGACTCCACCACATGTGGCCCTTACTGGATTTCCAACTGCACTCAGAACCATCACAACACAAGTCATCCATTTTTTTCTTCCTCCCCCCAAACGGACCAACACGTGCAACTTGTGCACGCTATTTTTCCACCTGTCCATTCTGAAAGAACATTGAATTTGGTATACAAGCACACGCTAGCAAAAACAAACCGTTAGCTTTTGTCTATGGATTTCGGCTGTTGAAGAATGAGTTGATCAAAGACTCATAGGGTAGAGTATAAGCAAAAATCTGTATTTATTTTTATGTTGTGTATACAATGGTAACACAATGTGCATTTAGATCTACCATGTGCATATTTGGTATATCATAATGTAGAGTCATGACCTTTCTCTCTAAATGTCATTAATCAGAAAGCTTAGACATTTGTGGGTTGGCTTATATTTTTCAAGTGTCCCCAATTAACTTTGGAGTTTATACATAAAGATGAATGAGAAAAGATCAGCCTTGTCTGTCTGCTGGTACATGACTCAGTGTCTTGTGTCAAAGTTAGAATCCTTTCAGCACCTTCAGTGTCATGGACAGCGACCTCACTGCCCTGAGGGCTAAGGGACAGTATATAGTATATGAGTCCCATTACCCTAGTTGCACAAAGTAACAGAGGAGTGTATACAATGTCCTGTGTCCATCTGCTTTTTTACTCAAAATTCAATGTCATTGCTGCCTTAATATAATTGTGTCAGTGAGTAAAAGCTTGACACTGATTCTCTGTCTTTTTCTCAGGGTCCGTTGGGTATGGACGGTAAGCCTGTAGGTATCATGTTTCATCAGATGAGATTCTGTACAGGGAACATCAGGTTTAACCACACTTACCTGTGTGAATGCATGTATGCTGTATGTTAACATAGAGCTCCTTTAGGTTAAAACACATTAAAGATAACATGCTGACACTTTAGACATCACAGGAAATATGTTTTTGCTCTTGTTACAGGGACCTCCAGGTCCAAAAGGCAGTCAGGTAGGATTTTTCCTTATTTCAGTCTGAAAGTGACTGTATAATTGTGTAGCGTTGTGTAATTTTGTGATACACTCATAAGCTAGTGTGAAATACAACATATAAAAAAATGGCTACATCTGGGTCAAACCATCATCAACTCTTGAAAGAGGCAATTCATCCATTAGAGCTTGATGTTTGTGAGGGGGCAAACAGCAGCAATTGTGTCTTTCCAGGCCAAATCTCATTTCTCAAGCCACACCAGGCCTCTGATCTTCTTCCTATGTCCACGCATGCTTGTGTTTACACTGCAGAGGCCATGCAGGGCTTGAATTCCGTCACAATGTGGGAGAAATGAAGCGACTGTAGGAGAAGAATCCACTTTAAAAAGCCATTAGATTAAAGTCCAGCGGTAAACATCAGTCAGTTGCTTAAAAATGCACATAAGCCATTTCAACAGTTTTGGTGCAGTTACGTCAAAGTTTACAATTACCAGTTTCATCACGCTTAGATGAGTGTTCTCCTGCTATCAATGGAAGGACACTCCAGTCGAGAGTGTTTACTTGAAGGACTGTTGAAGGGTAAAGAAAGCTGGGTGTATTTTTGTCCAGGCACACATGAACAAAGGAAACTGCTTAGAGGACTTAACATCAGAGATGTGTAACATCTAAACATAATGTAAATGTTCTCCATCTGTGTATTATGTGTGAGAGGCTGTGAGTTATTATAATTATGTATGAAGTCAGCAAGATCTCCATCATGGTCAATACAATCAGAATATGAGATCAAATGATTGATCCACTATCATCACTGGCTTCAGAAACTACATATTCAGTTTATATTTTACAGCACATCCTGGCAGTCTACAAGGATAAAACTCCAGGCAACAAAGACTGATGTCTAGAGTTTAGCCTATAAGGTTAAAAAAATCAACTCGAGTGCTGTTTTACTGGACACATTAAAATCTGTGGTTTGATCCTAACTCAACATTGTGCTCTTGAGACTAGAGTCTCATGTTTGGTGCTCTTTAAAAAATACCACTACACCACTGCACTGCTTCTCTGTGAGGTTTACATTTATGGAACAGCACACAAATCACGGTTCTTGAGAAACTGAGTTCTTGAGAGATATCTGCACACTACATTTTCAAGCATGAGATGGAATTGTGATAACATAACCTTTTTGTTGTCATTGTGAATAGATTGTCATAACATGCTATATTTTTGTACTACATTGCTTTTAGATTTCACCCAATAGATGTCATTCAGAGCAAGCAATACAACATCTGCAGTCATTTTATTGGGTGTGGGGGGTGTGAATTTTGCACAGAAAAAGCCTGCACTGACGAGAACAATGTTTAATCTGTCACTTTGGATCTTTTCTTTTGCCAGGGAATGCCAGGACCAAAAGGAGATAAGGTATATTTAGTGGACTTCAAAAAACATTCCAGCATGATACATTTACAATTTACCCAGTCAGTGAGGCATAGCAATGAAGGTTTTACTTACCCACTGAAACTTTCTCTGTGCAATACCCAGAGAGATTTCAAGAGTGATGTTCATGAGTATTTACTGCCTACATTAAAGTCTGCTTGTGCATAAATAACAGCTAAGCGTTGCTCTTTTCACAGGGTGACCAAGGAGACATGGGACCCAGGGTGAGTGTCACAAACATCCAGCATTACACCCAGTATCTGTACAGATATCTGTGTTTGCAGAGATATTTATATGTACATTACCGGTCAAAAGTTTAGGATCATTTATTCATGTTTTTTTATTATTGATAAAAGTAAACTCACTAAAACTATCAAAGGTAGTTATGTGAATAACATTCCAAATAAATCAAACCATGTTATTTGCACATTGCCTAGAATTTGCAAAAATGTTATCCTGGCATTTTACCATCTATTTTTTTTTTTGAGGCAATCAAGAATAATCCTGCGATGATTTTTAAACAGTAATGAAAGTGTTCTCTTATTGGCGTCATTTTGTCATTATTCAGTCCAAGTCATCCAATTCTAAAGCATTTGTAAATAAAATTATAGTTTTCTAATCACATAAATTAAGTTGGCATAATTACATTTTTGTCTACAAAACATTTAAGAAATGCCTTCAGACCGAAAGACTTTTAAGATCCTAAGAAACATTTCAGGCAAGTGATCCTAAACTTTTAAACTGGTAGTGTAGATCAGTAGAAGTTGATTATAGATCATGGGATTCAACATTCTGATTCCAACTTTAATGTGATCCATCACTGTTCCCTTGTCTTCGTCTTGGCTGTGTTAAGGTTTTTCTTATCCAAGAGGAAAAACCATGATCCTTGACAAATCAGGAATTCCTTAGTGAAGATCGTACCACTCTTCCATCTATATCTACTCAGGCTATCATTTAAGTCATTTGGCTCCCGATGCCTCTTTTCCATCATAGATCATGACCATTCAGCACAATTAAAGACATGTGCTTGGCTGGGTTCCTTTTTTAATGATAAGAGTATGTGTTGTAGGCTTCAGACTCTTTTTGCTTTATACCATCTTAGTCTGACTGTACATAAAGGACTCAAATCATTTGTGACATGAACATGATCAGAAAATGGAAAGCAGTTTTTTATGGGCAATGTGTCTCTCTTTGTGTGGATACAAGAGCCAAATTTGTGTTTCTTTAATTCCAGTTTAGCAGGGAAGCATTAGCTCATAGAATCCAAAATTCCCATTAAAATCCTCATGGGACCAGGGCCCCTTGACCTGGAAGTCGATTAAAGCTGTGTTTCCTTCCAGATGTCAAGATTTGGTTTGTAGTGCAGGTGGGTAGTTGCCCTTGTGCTTACTCGACCTGTGACTTCTGCCCTTGAACTAGACACAGAAGACTTAAAGTCTTTGCACCATTAGAGGATCAGATCACAGATCAGTAAAACATACTGATCTGTGGGAAAAAGTAGCTTTTCTTTATGAATCCTTTCCAGACCTATTAAACCGCAACCCTAAACATAAACCTTGCCATGTGCAGCCATTAAAAGTGAATCATATCCAAAATGTATGTCTGGGCTTGATCTCAAAACAAAATAATAGCCAGAAGAGCTCCAACAGGATTTGATTTTAAGTTATATCATCTTTTGCATCGCCATAATATGTATCCTAACAGTGTATCCTAATAAGTGTTTTTCCAAATCATCTTCATTGTCTCCCTTATTTCATTTATTGCCTTTGTTTACTGTTTGACCTACGTGACCTATGACCTCCCAGGGACCACCAGCCCACGCTTCTTCTGCAGGCCTGCTCAGTAATCAGATTCTCACAGTGAAGGTTTGTCCCTCTCTGCTTATCATTCCTGCATCCCTTGTTACCTGCTGCCATCCTCATCGATAAACATCTTAGTGTCTTCAATCCCTGCTCTGCTTTTTGGTTTTTCCACTTTTCCTTTACACAAATCCTTATGTTGAGGGAAGATGATGCAGACTGAAACTCTCTGTCTCTGAGGTTGTGACTACTGGTATCACTGCCTGTCTTACCTTTCTTTCTTTTTCACTTTCTCCATTATGCTTATTATCTGTGCTGTACTATCAGATGGACTTTTCTCGCTATGAGCATGGCTTCCTTTCAGCTACAGGTGATTACCACACTTTTTACAGGTGCGTTCTGAAGGCAGAGCAGGATTCATGCATACCACTCTGTTTTTCTTATTTTGTCTGCTAATCCTCTCCATCTCTTTATCCCTCTTTTGTGTGTGTCCTCGGCCTCTAAACTTCTCAATTAGCTCCCCTGGCAGTTTAAAATGTTATGTTGCATGCCTGTTTTGAATTTCAAAAAGAGGGATAATTGCTGTGTTTACTGACATTAAAGATGAAAAACACCCAAACCACTGCAAATAGGCAAGCCAAATGGCTTTTTGTCTTTTTAGCAGTAAAGTGTCTTGCATTATCTTAATATGATAATAGAGAGCAACCACAGCCTTACCATTTCTTTCTGCTCCCTGGGGATTTGCCCCCTGAAGCTTTTTACACAAGCAGATTCCTTGTATCTGAGTATTATGTAGCCAAACCCTGAAACTTCACTATTTTACTACAGATGCAGAGATGACATTTTAACATGAATAGAATGTAGGCAAAGAAAAGAATCTGTTTAGCTAACATTAAGACTAGAAAGTAAAACAAACAGAGATTAGAAGCAATAATGAAACCTATTTTTTTCCACCAGAAAATATTCAAAATCCTGTTGTTCATGGTCTCTCCCCCTCTCTCTTAGGGTGATCAAGGTCAGGCTGGGCCTCCAGGTCCCCCAGGACCTCCAGGAACACCTGGTCCCAGAGGGCCTCCAGGAAACATAGGCAGAGATGGGCCTCAGGGCCACCCAGGAGAGCCAGTAAGACACTTGCTTTCTAGCTTACATGGTCTCTTCTGCCTCTCCATCAGCTGTGTCTCTACTGAGCACACTCATTCTACAGCTGTTGTGAGTCATGTATGAGTCACCCTGGGTGCAGGACCCTTACTCAGAAGACCAGGTGCTGCTTCTCACCATGACACAAACTATACAGAGCTGAACCCTGTGCTCAGGGCTGGGTTCGGGCAAGACATTTGAATTTAGATTTTGCTTGTTTCCCTCTTTAGTCTAAGACTGCAGGATTGCCTCTTTGAAGTGGCATTGCACAAATGGTTTGGAATAAGTTTAACTTAGGGTTTAGGGGTTTGTTTAAATTCCTAACCATAAGTATGAGCAATAGTACTAGTGCTGCTTGCCTTGGAAATAGCAGTCACTGCCAATAGAGTTATGTTACTTTGACCTTCCATCAGGACTTCATAAGACACAGTCCCAAAATGCTGTTCTCAGTAATGCATTGGAATTATATAACAGTCTAAAGTGGAACACTAAGTGATTGAACACAACTCCGGGGTATATAACTCGAGGCATTTACTAGAAATGCATAACCAATCAAAGCTTTTAGCCATTTTATCCCAACATATGTTCTGCACTTTAACCGTTTACTTTCAGCCCATCATCTAAACCAAACAAAGAATGGTGCAGTGATGAAGGGCAAAAGAGACAGAGCTTCTCAGCTAACTCTGTGCCTCATATTGGGAGCAGATGTTCTGGGGTCAGTAAGCTCAAAGGCCATTTCCTGTTGTTGTATCTCAAATTGTGTTTATATTTGTCTAAGTGAAACCACCTCATTAGCTTCCAAAGGCCTGACGCCATGCCATGTCTTTGTCCTTCTCAGAAGTGCTGCAAAACAAGACAAACATACACTGCACAGAGGCACATTTCAAGACAGTAGTTTGTCATCAATTTTATATTGTCACCACTAGTCACAGAGATGGTCTGTTAGATGTGTCAGGCACTGGACATTTGAATTGGGTTTTGGTTACACGTACACGTTGACTTACAAATTCATTTGATTTTAGCTGTGTGTTTCTGTTCATGTTTTTGTACTATATTTTGTAATGCCAAATCCACAGTTAGCTTGGAAGCATGCAGGATGTCTGCCAAAACAGTCTGAAATAGATTTTAAATGGCCATTGTGTGGTTGTTTACTTTAATGTTGTTTTGATGTGTTCCAAGGTTGAGCTCATTAGCTACATAACCCAGTATGTGTTTAGAAATAGAACCTGCTTCAGTTAGACCTCCGTGGTAAAATGAATGCAGATCTGCCATCTGTATTTGTGCACACTTGGATCACTTTTGTTGTTTGCTGCAATTAATGGTTTGATTGAGGTAAATACAGTTGAATTGGGTAAAAGTCATTGTAGGACTGACATCTAGTGGACAGTCAACATTTTGTTTATTTTCCTAATAGGGTCCTCCTGGAAAAGATGGAAATGAGGTAGAATATTATACATTTGTTTTTATATTGAACTTTTATATAAAACTAATTTCTCATCCTTGAATCTGCAATTTGGCAGAATTCAGAGAATTAAGGCTTTTATGAAAATTACTTACGTGTAATATCATAAACAAGAAATTATATAATGTCTTTTTGCCATAGGGATCAAGAGGGCCACCTGGTATGCAGGTAGTAGAAATAGACATTATATATAATTACAAATATATAATTTAAAAAATCATTATTGAATCATTATTGTTTCATTGGTGAGGAAAATCACAGATTCTCCAAATGTCTTGTTGTTAAGGGTCATGATGGCATACCTGGACCACAGGGCCCACCGGGGTTAAAGGTTTGATTATTACTCTCTTAGATAATCACCCCCTTCGTGTTTTTGTCTTTCTCCTCTTTTACACACATTTACTTTTTTACATACAGGGGGATCAGGGTGTGCCAGGTCCTGAGGGGAAGAGAGGAACTGATGGATCTCCTGGCAAGGTAAATCTACTGAAAGACTGGTAATTGCAATAAAATGTATGTATTTAAAATGTTCAGGAGACCTACTTGTCTTCAGTACAGCTGCTGATTCTACAAAATAAAAATAGAATAATGAAATAGAATTATCCTATGGTCATAATCCTTTTCTGTAGGGTGAAAAGGGAAATGTTGGGGATCCAGGACCGCAGGTGGGTACATCAGTTTCTCATTGACTAACTTCATAAACCTGTTCTGTATGAACATCTTATGTACTTGACTACCATAAGCACCCAGTCTCCATTTCTACAGGGTTTGCCTGGAGAGAAAGGGGCTACTGGCTTCTTTGACCCTGATCATCTGGATATAAAACTTCAAGCTTTGCATGTAAGCATTTGTGAGGAAAATAGTCAAATTGTGTGTAATCTCTGTACGGGACTCATCTGTTATCTACTATAGTTAAATGATCTTTTCTTTGTACCAATAGGGGCCTCCTGGCCCTCCAGGACCTCCTGGACAGCAAGGTCCAAAAGTAAGTATTACATCTTATGTGATTATTTAAAATTTTATGAAAGAGCTGAAAGCTACAGTTTTGTCACAAAGCATTTACCAATATTTTAACACCCAGATATATCTAATATATGTTTTTGGAACAGGGAGAAATGGGCTTACGTGGAGAACCAGGCCCTGAGGGAAAGCAGGTTAGTTTATACAGTCTGGTTACATGTATAGTTATGTATATATAGGAATTGTAGGAATGTTCATAAGAGTGTCCTGATACTGTATATAACAGATACACAATTCAACATCCAAGTGTGTGGCCTTATATAGTATGATGTTTCTCACTCAGGGCCAGAAAGGAGAGAGAGGTTATGCAGGAGAGCCTGGAGGAGCAGGGGCAAAAGGGGAGAAGGGGGATATTGGGCTCACAGGGCCTCCAGTAAGTATTAAAAGCATAAAAAATGTAGGGTTTCTCACAGAATTGTTATAAATGTTGTCACCCCATTTTAGGGGGCAATTGGGCAAAAGGGAAATAAAGGAGACTCCAGGATTGAGGACAATTTGGTGAGTTTAACACAAAGTTCTAATTATCATATGTCACACCTAGTCATGTGACCATGCAGTAATTTTAGGTACGTGTAACTTAAACTTCATATGTTTTTGTAGTCCCAAATTATCTCTCTACCTGGCCCACCAGGGCCTCCTGGACCACCTGGGCCTGCAGTAAGCAATACATTTTTTTATTTCTTAACTCTTCTCTCAACTGGTGTTTTTTTAAAGAAAGCTAAACAGTTCTTTTCCCAATTAATTTTTTGAAGGGATATCATGGATTGCCTGGCCTCAAGGTGAGTCTGTCAAAACCACTGATATTGAACTACTTTGATAAGACCCTTTTGATGCCTTTCATGGTCATGGAAAACGAAATATTAAATAGAAATGTGTAATGTTATGCAGGGAGAGCCTGGTGAGGCAGTTAAAGGAGAAAAGGGGGATATTGGAGAAAGAGGTCCACCTGGACCACGGGTATGTTTCATACTATCTGAACACTGCTGCAAAACATTACTTAGAAACCTCATCAGGTTGACATAGCTCTTTTGACCTTGTCATACAAGAGTTGGGTTTCACAACAATGCTGAGTTTGATGTCTTGACTGATATTGTTCTGTTGGCTGTGGTAGGGTCTTCAAGGTTTTCCAGGGTCTAATGGATTGGTTGGTCTGCCTGGTGCAAAAGGTGAAAAGGTCAGATACATCTTGAAACATCTTTTATACATATCTTAAAACATACATCTTCATTCATTCATACATTTTAAAACAGAAAAGTGCAAAACGGTAATAAGTTGTTACTCTAATTTAACAAACAAGGTTGTTTCCTCTCTTATGGTTTATATATTTATAGGGAAAACAAGGTGAACCAGGCCTAGATGTAAGTTATCTTGCTGTTGATTACAATTTTAAAGAGCAGTTCACTCTGAAATTCAGTTGTTTCATTCAACCTCATTCTGTTCCAAATCCAATTGTTTACTCGTACTGAACATGTCTCTGTTATTTCAGGGTTTTCCAGGGCTTCAAGGAGAAAAGGGGGACAGAGGAGATAAAGGGGAAAAGGTTAAAAAATTGCAAATCATTTTTTATTGTATTTGTAGGAAATGCTAAAAGTTCTCTAAGCCCTTTATTAACTCTCTCTTCATTGCTGTCTGCAGGGAGAGAGAGGCTTAATAGGAAAGAAAGGTCTAAAAGGACAGAAGGGAGAGCAAGGACCTCCAGGGCTTGATCAGCCTTGTCCTGTGGTATGTTATACAACCATATATTTTGTGCTGTATTTTCTGAAAACATAAATGCACCCTTTTAACCACCACTAGTGTCATACAATCACTGTATCTTCTCAGCAACGTAAATGGGCACCACAACCCATCCATGGTTGCTTAACAATGCTGAATGTGGTTTGCAAGTGCATTTTTAAATACTGTATACAATGCAGTGGTGATGAACTTGGAAATTTTCAAATTCTGTCAAAGTGTGTATCCAAAGAAGTTCCTGCTACTAGAATTTGACACCAATGGGTTTCACTAACAGGGAAACAGTGGGTGTAGAGAGCTTGGTGGGGAGGTAAGGGCCCTAGACACCCTCTGCCCTTTGGTACAGTATCTTTATCTAGTTTGTGTGTGTATCCTGGTGCTATGGGTTCCCCTGTAGCCAAGTATAACATCTGACTCGGACGGCTTGGCATAGATCAGTTCTTCTGAGCACCCTATCACAAACTTACATATATAACCTCTTTTATCAACTAATTGGTTGTTAAACTCTATCCTGCTTAAAAGATAAAATAAACTGTAGCCATCTGGGTTTTGAAATTTTGAGGTTAACAGAAGCATTCCTCTGTGAATTGGTGTGTTCCCTTCACTCTCCAGTAATCTCCAGATTTGATGTCCAACTTTCCTCCTGCTTTTTTGCCCCTATTTAAAGGAGCCATTGAAGAAATCATTGAGTTTCTTATAATTCTCTGTTCACAGGGGCGAGATGGACTGCCCATACCTGGATGCTGGCATAAGGTATTACAATCATAAAATCATATGCATTATGTGGGAAACTGTAAGTCTTGCAGGTTTCCCATCATCCTTGTTGTGACAACAAGGAAACTGCATTTGCACTGTGACTGCTTCTTGTATGTCTCCTAACAATCTTCTCCTATTACTCTCTTGCAGTAATAACTAACCTGGAGCATGGAGGTTGTACATATTGCTATAAATTTTGCAAGTAACATTTGCTTTTTGGTCTCCCAATTTTAGTGATCTCTTATTTAATATGCTGGGTTTGCATAAGGAAGCCCCTGCAAAAAAAAATGTGTATGAATCCCTGCATTAACAAAAAAGGGGCTGTCTCAGTAACAAGTGTAGAAAGTACAAATGCAATCAAGACGTAGGTGCTGAGGCTTGATATTAAGAGGAGACTAAACTTTATGCTTGTGGATGCACAGAGAATGCTGCTGCTGCCCAAAAGGAGAGAATGGGTCTTAAACCAAAATAACCCTGATCCTTTTAACAGACTGACCAATGTGTCTGCAACTGATGACATCTTCACTAGCTGTATTACATTTCTGGGTAACATTTGAAACTACTATATCCACTCTTCATTAAATGTTTGCTTTAAAAGGAAGAGGCCTCAGGGCTGGGGGGCAAAGCCGAGCACCCATCTCAGCCTTAAAAGACACTAAATGGGAACCATGGAGGGAGTACAGTTTGCCAAAGGTCTGCTGGATACTCCAAATGAAGGGGCTCGTCTGTACTACAGGATGGAAACCAATGTGGATGTTGCACTGGATTTGTACTGGTGTACATATGGACAAATTTGTACTCAGGAAACTCTTGGGACTAGTTCAATGGGAAACAGCATACCATCTTTTGTTCCATTTCTCACTAAAATACACCAGTGGAGAAGAGAAAATCTGTATAATAACTGATATCATGTAAACTTTTTATATCTTATCTTGGTGTTTATAAGACCCACACATTGAATAAAACAAATTTTATTTTTTGTGAGGGGTTGTTGGCAACCTTATTGAGCATTATATAAAGTTTGTGTAAATGAAATGTATAAGTTTTACATTAATTATTTTTTAGGAAAAGCTAGTAGGAATGTGTTGTGAACAACAGTGTATGCATTATGTGTATTATGTTCAATTGTGGCTTTACCCACATTTCTTTGTTTAAATGTGTAAAAAATGAACATTTTTAAATATTGCTTTGCAAAAAACGTTTTATACATTTAGAGGCCTGAAGCATACTCTACAGAAGTATGTAAACCCAAATGATGCAAACTCATGCTCATGTGTTGTCTTCCTAAATGTGTCGGTCTGCAATTTACACTGGAATTCAATATGTTTTGTATTCTCAAATTTGCTACAAGAATTGCTATCTACAACACATCTTGTTTTAGATTGTTAAAGAGATAGTTTACCCTAAAATAAAAATTCTGTACTTAATTGCTCACCCTAAATTACTCCCTCACACCCTTATGACCTTTGTTTATCTTTGGTAAACAAATTAAGACAAATTTGTGATGAAATCCGAGAGCTTTTCACTTCCAAGGTCCAGAAAGGTGATTAAGACATTGTTTAAGTGTCTGGGCCTTGAAAATATTTGTGTTGCTGTAAAAATATTAATTTTAGGGTGAACTATCCCTTTAAGGTATCTCTAGTGCCCTCTTCAGCACAGAGGTCTTTTACCACCACAGCAACACTGCGTTTGCATGCTTGTGTGAAAATATGTTTCTGGGTTTAGTGTGATAAATGTTTGTCAGAATAGATCTTTCATAAATGTGGATAAATTATGCAATCATTTAATCATTTACTGATTTGTATTTGAGTCTTAACAATACATTTTCAACATAAATGGTAGGTATAATTTAGAATAACTTCTCTTAGAAAGTTGGCACTGACATTTCTCAATATATACAAATGTACAAAAATAACTATTACCATTTCAACCATTTAAAACCACCCAAAAACTCTCCGTGTACCGTTTCCGTAGTGTAGTGGTTATCACGTTCGCCTCACACGCGAAAGGTCCCCGGTTCGAAACCGGGCGGAAACAATTTATTTTTGTTTTTTACAAAAACATTACAAATACTTATTGTATGCTCTATTGGCCTCATAAATGATCACTTTGTTTTTTATCTTTACCGTCCACCAAACATGCCACGACGCTGCAATGTGATAAAAAGGTTTTTTTCCATGTTAAGCAAAGGCATTGCCCTAACCAGCCACAGCGGTCATACGTCACGAGCGATAGCATATTATATTTTATAAATGGTTTCAATTTCTGCGACTGATTTCTGATATTGTCAGATGTTGGACATAAATTTAAGTAAACAAAAGTCCACATGGTTTACCCTGTGAAAACAACATGAATGGAAGTAAAGTAAGCAAAAAGTGTAGAGTATGTGTGGTCACATTAGACTTTCAGCATGCGAAAATTCTACTGAGACCCATACGAATACAGACGCAACCAGATATAATATCAGCATGTAGTGTGACCACAGATTAAGAGCTTTGGAGCGCTAAAGGTGAAAGCAACTCAAAATGGTCTTTTGAAACTCATTTATTAAAGCAATAAGCTCTGTGAAGCTGTTGTTTACATTTCAAGATTGTTTTGACAATTGCATGTTTAAATGTATATGTTTTGTTTTGATAGCTTTTTCATTTAAAAAACATATTTTGTTAAAAATGTGTTTAAAATTAGACAAATTAGAATTTGTAATCATTGTGTAAGTTTAGCTACATGACCCCCACCAAAGAAATACTTGACCACACCATCCCCCTTCAATTCTTTTTTTACAATTAGACCATTGGTTGTTCCTTTGTTATTGAGTGGAGTACATTGGGCTACGTGGGATATAGTCTCAATTATGTAGTCTGATGTACATAACATTGTTTACGAACGTTTCCAAAACAACTATCACATCGTTTCCGTAGTGTAGTGGTTATCACGTTCGCCTAACACGCGAAAGGTCCCCGGTTCGAAACCGGGCGGAAACATAGTTTTTATATGTTTTTACATGAAGAAACAAATACACGACCTAAGTAAGACGAGATGTTAAAAATGTCAACTTACAAAATCATATATATGTATTTTAAATTAAACACAAAGACGTATTTTCTTTATCAACAACAAACAAACAACACGTATAAAGACGTTTGCGCTGGGACTTCCGGGACTTTTATACTGAAACCACCACCGTGGCTGCGTTAAAGAGGTTGAAATACGATTTTTGAATACATGTCGAAAGCTTCACATTCCATTTAATCTAAATATGCCTGGTTTTAACTACGGGGACGATGAGGTAAATTTGAGATTATTATAAATTACATATATTAAATCCGACTAATATAACCTCAGTATATAGTCTCTTTAAAGACTTCCAAACTTAGGTTTCAGCGGCATCTCTGTTAAAAGCTAATATAGCTGGACCTGTCTAATTTGATATATATATATATATAATCAATAACAAAATACCTATAAACAAAAAATGTGGTGTCTCTCCAGAGTATAATAAAAATGTAGGCTAGTTTAGCCGGTTTGGAAAGATTTCTTGGCTATTAGCTTGAAAGTGCCTTTTATTGATCTGTTTTCGTTAATTCATTGTTGGTTTGTCGTTTACCGACTTTAAAGGGTCCTCCGAAAAAGTATGTTTAGTTTTCTATAAGATATGACCACCTGCGATTATGGTGGCATATAAGATTGATATTACTTTTCAATACATAAAGTCTTCGGAAGATAAACCAGCCGAAGGTTATAAAGAGACATTCAGCCGCATAGACTGCGCAAAAGTACACCGCGATGATGCGCTAGAACACTTGTCTTTTTTAGCTTCCAGGCTTGAGTTTACCGTGCGCGGATTAAACCCAACTTCACTGATCTGTATAAAACACACAGGAGTCTTTTAGAAGCTAGTGTTGCATGCTTATGTTTTGCAGATCGTATGAAACGAGGGCCTGATTTGACATCAGGAACTAGACGTTAAAGGGGGTTTAGGAATTGAGTGGCGCATTAGAAAGATCTCTGCTCGAGGATATGATAACAACTGTAGCAGCACTGAAATGAGTGTGAGAGATAAAGAGCTTAAGATACATTTTAAACCCGGGCACGTTGAGCTGGTTCAGGTAAGTAAGGCCGTTGAATTATTTCTGAGGAAGAACCTTCGTTGTTTACGAGCTAGCGGAACTTTTTCCTAAATTAAACCTTTCTAATCTAACGATACACCGTTCGTTGTCACACAAGATCTTTTCATTTGTTCACTTTCATCTGTCACAAAAGAGCAGAAGTTAAACGTAATTCGTCAACGCAATATTGTATGTGGCCTATTATGCACAAAAGTACACCATGTAGTACAACACTGTGCTCGAGAACAAATACAAAACAAATACTAAATACATGTTTTTATATTGTTCATATATGTTCACAGAGCAGAAATATGATCAATTACGTGTATCAATAGATCTGTAAAACTATTTTTCTCTCGAAATCGCCTGATGGTGGCGCTTAGTGTCTCCCAATGAGCACCTGTGCTTCAGCATCGAGAACTTTCTTGTACGAATTTATTATTTTGCGGTTTTTGATAACGTTTATACAACATGTAATTGTCGAATCTCAACATTTTATGATAAAATAAATGTGTAACGTTTTAACTTCAAAGTTTGATGGAGGGGGCCGTCTGAATATACGTGTGCGCATGTGTACAAGGGTGAACAAATTGTTGGGTCTGACACCAGTGCATTAAAAAGTAATTTCCAAGCATATTATATAAATATGAACTGTATATGTAATAAATATGCACTATGAACTTATTTTATACGATAATAATAGCGTGTAGACTATGTGTCTAACGAAATCGTTCAAAACGACATTCTCATTAGTAAACTTCAACCTACCTTAATATTTAACTTTTTTTGAAGTCCTGCATCCTTTCGTAGAAATATGTACGAATTTCATCGTTTGTTGTGCTGGTAGTTAAAGAAGTACAACAAAATTCCATCCATCGCAATTACACTCTTATGAGGGGCTTGTGATTATCTGCCAATTAGGTTAAAGGGGCGGTTCCAGGTGGTGTGACGGGCAGCTCCAATTGGTTATAAATTCTGTCAATCACAGATGTCCGACTGGATCATAACTACTTCTCTATTATTTAGGATGACGTCTACACGCCATACCGTCGTGTGCTTGTGACAGGAGCAACAGGGCTTCTCGGCAGGGCAGTTTACAGAGAGTTCAAGAACAATGACTGGGATGCCCTGGGATGTGGATACAACCGGGCCCGACCTTGTTTCCTGAAGTGTAATCTTCTGGATGAAGATGCAGTGCGAGGGGTAATTCAAGGGTTCCAGGTAATAACTATATTAAACAGCAATAAGAACGTCCACTACTGTCTGGGAACCGGATCTATCAATCTGTCTTTCTTTTTGTGAAGCCTCATGTCATAGTGCACTGTGCTGCTGAGAGGAGACCTGATGTGGTGGAGCGTCATACTGAAGCAGCCATGAACTTAAATGTGCATGCATGCGCTACACTGGCCAAAGAAGCAGGTTGGTAAAGCAGCAAATCAGCATTGGGTAAAATAGTAAAAAATGAGTTAAAATATAATATTTTTAACTAAACTTGTCTATGTTTTCTTATAGGTGGCATCGTTCTCATCTACATCAGCACAGATTATGTTTTTGATGGACGTAATCCTCCCTATGGAGAAAATGATGCACCCAATCCTTTGAATTTGTATGGAAAGTCCAAGCTGGAGGGTGAGAGAGAGATACTTAGACACTGCCCAGGTATTTAACCTTTTATGTGCATCTGAAAGTATTTAAACTGTTAGTCTTGTCCAAATGAGAGTTTAAGTTATGGCTTTGTTTATAAGTGAGATGATTTAGGACAGAGTGTTGGGGTGCAGTAGACTCACCAGTATAATGGAATATAAACACCATTTCTAGGGGCAATAAACTAGCAGACCCCTTTGCCCGCAGCCTAAAATATGAGTGAAGCTCAAAATCTGACATGAAGGTTGTTTATTTGTTCAGTGGTGTTCCTTCTATTGAGTTCAGTTTGTCTTTGGCCACCAATGATTGCATGTAATTGTAGGAGTAGAGGTTAAAAGCAATAATATTTACAACAATGTAGATGAATATCATTTGGGAGGCATAACTTATATGATCTCTTTTCAAACATGCTATTCTCTGGATTTGCTCTGATCAGGTGCAGCTATACTGCGAGTGCCCATTCTGTACGGAGAGGTGGAGAAGGTTGAGGAGAGCGCAGTAACTGTGCTGTTTGACCGTGTTCAGGAGGGAGCTGAGAGCTGCACCATAGACCACTGTCAACAACGCTTCCCCACCTACACTAATGATGTGGCCCGCGTTTGTCGGAACATGGCTGAGAGAGCCATTCAAGTGAGCCCCTTTAGTTTATACTACATAATGTACTTATGTACTTTGTATACTTAAACCAGTGTTAGGCTCAGGATCAGTAGGCCCACATGGATTCTGCACTGGTTTTTGTGGGGGAGTTTTGTGGAACATAAACTGGTGTAATGTGTTGATCTGAGAGTTTAAACTCGTACTACCACTCATCAAGTATTTAAGGGGCGTGAAAGCGTATGCGTGACGAGTGTCCTAATTCTGCAAGCACAGATTCCTCCATGCTGGGGTGCTTATAAGTCAGCACTTATTTCAGTACAGCATGTTTATGTTGCCCTTAGGATCCATCATTGCGTGGAATCTTCCATTACTCTGGCAAAGAGCAGATGACCAAATATGAGATGGCCTGCGCTATAGCAGATGCTTTCAACCTGCCTAGCAGTCATCTAATACCAGTGAGTAAAGACGAAGCTGTAGGCTAAAAAGATTTAAAAAGCTTTATCAAATCTTCTGTCCTATCTACAGTCAGTTCAGTCTATACATTTCCTTACCCTTGCATGTATCCCTGTCTGTCTGTCTCTCTATTTCTCTATCTCTCTCTAAACTGTACATATAATGTGTATATATGTATGAATGTCTAGACCTTTTGTAGTTTGAATTGTTAGGCTTGGTATGAGAAAATGTTTTGGAAACAAAACATATTTTGTAAAGAGAGAAGCGAATTCCATTCTCCTTAAAGCTGAAGCGTGTCATTTTTCAGTTTTCCCAGCTTTATATGGAGGGACAACAGGATGATTTCCGTGAAATATGCAAAACCTGTGGTATCAAAACACTGCTTTGTTTGTTTTGAGAATCCTGATCAGCTCAACACAGCCAAACTGTTGATTGATCAGCATGAGATCAGAATACCTTTATAGTGATTTGAGAGCAAATGACTTCTTATGCTTTTGAATTCTTAATTTCATACACCGAACGGTATGTAAAACGCTACTTCAAGTTGAACACTATAGTTGAACACATTTTTAAATTGTTTGGTGTTGCTAGTGGAGCAGAAATGACATACTTCAGCTTTAACATTTATTCTTGTCACTTAATGTTTTCTGTTCTGTTTTTTAAGGTGTCTATTTTTATCATTAACCTGTTTGTGTGTGTAGATGACCGAGCAGCCAACAGGAACAGGGGCTCAGAGGCCACAAAATGCCCAGTTAGAGTGCTCACGCTTGGAGCTTCTTGGCCTGAGTGTGGAGCCCAGTCCTTTCAAAACTGCCATAAGGAACAGTCTGTGGCCCTTCCTGCATGACAAACGATGGAGGCAGACTGTCTTTCACTAGGGCAACAACTATACACACTTAACAGTTAAAAGGTTCATGATCTTTACAATTAATGTTTTTCACTTGGGCAACAACAATATTTCACACTCCTAAAATAAAACGGGGCCACAGTCTGTTTTTGTTCAGCAGCTTTGTTTGATGTTATGTTCTTTATAGCCAAAAGGTATTTTACCATTGTCTTTTTGTGAACTGTGGGTTAAGCCTGTTCTCCCAAGTTACATTTTATCTTTTTGCTTTATTTTTTTCCCTATTTTATTGCTTAAGTAAACAGTTTACTTGAAAAGTTGAAGGCATGAATGTATAAAGTAAAATGGTATCCTCTGTTAAGATGTATGCTTTTTTTTAATGTTAAGTCTACTTGAGGAAAACTAAATGCACTATAAATCAAGTATCAGGAAATTCAAATTGGGACTCTT
>JAZGTK010007336.1:0-19516 GCA_036877625.1 Ambastaia sidthimunki | reverse complement strand
AATAAACCCCGAACAACGCATGTAACGTACAGAAACAGCCGCCCGTCATGCTGTCGCTGTGCCGCCGCTGCATCTGCTGCGTCCGCGGGTCTGAACTAAACACGAACCGCTGCAGCGCGCAGGGGCGCGCGTGAAGTCTGACGCGAGCGGGTCGCGCTTTGTTTCTTTATTTGCTGTCTGTTGTCAGTACGAGCTGAACCATCAGGACGCGACCGGCGCTTTCCGCTAACCGAGAGCCGCAAAACAACAGCGCACGGACCAAAACAAAGTTTCCTATTAATAGGAGCGCGTCGACGCCTCCAAGCGTTCAGCAGACAGACAATAGAGTAAAGTTACCGCTGTCACCAAACCCGCCGCGTTCAGCACAACACCACAAACATCGCCTGCACGCTTCAGATCAATGTCTTAATCCTGCTTCAAAGCGAATAAATGCGACAATCGTCTGATGTACCTGCACAACAACAACCGCAATTCTCACTGCGCTGCGGGTAACGCAAAACTAAACAAAGCAAACAGGTGCTTTTGAAAACACGGCTGAATTATTCAGTCCGGTTAATGTCACGGCAGACTCTCAACTTTTCTCTTTGTGACATCGTTGAACTGAGCGCAACGCGCGGCTCAAGTTTTCCTTCTCCTCGCCGCTGCGCGTAACGCGTCGCTGGACTTAAATCAACGCGCAAACGGAACTTCACAAAAAACTATAGCTGTGAATGTTTCTTTTGTTTTTATTCACAGTAATGAAAAGAGATATTCCTTCTCTGAAATGCTGGAGATCGAGTGACTGAATTACGCAAAAAGTTGCATAAAAGTAGTTTAAAGTTGTCTTGGAAAAAGCCAATGTTTACTGCACGACAGTCCCGTGTGAACTCACCTGAACGCGTCAGACATGTCCGATGAGGCGTCAACTCTTTAACGCATGACAGCGACACAAACACGAGGGGAAATTACACACGTCCCAGAGAGACAAATATTACGAGGCTGTTCTGATGGAGCACTCCAGTGAAAGACAACAGATGTCTTTAGATCTCTCGATGAAGCTGCTTTCCGTAGAGCAGTTCCTACATAATAGATCCTGTTGTGAGAAACGTCCACAGGATTGTTTTGGGGAGTCAGATGTTCCTCACTGAAGCTCACTGCGTGGCGTCTGGAAGTTCTTCTGAGCTTCTCACTCAAGTGAATACTCAAGAGAGCAGATGCAGAGCGCCGCCCACAGAGGCGGGGCTTACACGGACCCCGCCCACAGGACTGTTCAGTTCGTGCTGTATTTAATTCTAATAATTTAGTATGTAACTACGTAACTTTCTTACTCAAACAAAATAATGTCAATATGCATCTTTACTGATAATAACAGTAATGATATATAGAGTACATTACAATTACACAGAGCAGACAGTTCTTAAGTGTATAACGCCCCTACAGTTTAAGAACATAAAATGAATGTTGAAATGCAATGTATTGTAAATATGTTGCAACAATATGGCTTGTAAATCTCAAAGTCTGGCTTGACTTTGTGGCGTTCAGGGTCAGCAGAAAACCTGAACACTTGAATTCAGTCTGAAAATGAATGTGTAAGGCTGTTGAGGTGAATAAACATGTTTATTTGTGCAAAGATGTAAACAAACATTTATAGAGCTTAACATCAGGAACAAAAACAGCAAGAGGAACACAAATATCGCAATACATTGTTATAATTACAAGTTCATTCAAAAGACAAAACTTGTGCATATTTAAACAAATATTGAAAAAGGTTATACCTTTTGGTTATATTTTGTCCATCCCAAATATATTAATAGTTTCAGTGGAGACAGAGTCATTCACACCTTTAAAAATGTTTCATTCAGGTTAGACTGGTGTTCACCTGGAATTCCTGTTTCCTATTTTAACACTTATCATCTTTACATCATAAAGCATTTTAGAAGCAAAAATTAATGATAGAGCCCAAAATAAAGCCACCGTGTGCAGCACCCGACTCAACTTCTCTTCCTCATACACAGAAGAACATGTTCTCATGGCATGTTCTAGTAAGAACGGGTTTTTTCCTGGACCAAGCGTTGACAGTTGATCATAAAACATTTTTAACAGTTAATAAAACTATTAACTGTTTATTCCTGTCCCGTCCCTCAATCAGTCCTGACCTGTATCCTCCCAAAATGACTTGATTTGTTTTTCTGTTTCGTCATGAGAGCTAAACTCCAGCCCACCAGCTGGAGGTTCAGAGTTTAGACAGAGTCCCGCTGGGACAGTGTGGCTGGGTGTAGAAGGCCCATTCTGCCCTGGGGTTGGTGACCCCAGCGATGGGGGCCTGTATACAGCAGGATGGGATGTTGAAGTCAGCAACCACCTTCAGCGCATCATCTTTCACTGATCTACACAGCTCCAAAAGCTTGAACACAAGCAGAACACAATGACATGAGGGTTAGTGCAGTGTAAGAATCAAACAGAGCAGGACTGAATATCAGCACTGTTGCCACACAGCTGCAGTTCTCTAAACAACACAATAACGTTCAATAACTTTCACACACAATGTACTAGTTTGTTTAGTTTTGCTTCATCATTGTTTTGATTATGATTTTCTACTGTATTTACTGTATGTGGCAAACACAGACAGTCTTGATGATACAAACAGTAACGTGTTGCAGTTCTGTTATTCAAAAGCAACTTGAATTGCTGGTTCACCAAACAAGTAGATAAAACTAGTCATATATAAAGATATTACTGTAAACGAAAGAGAAGTTTAACTGGCAGGCCAGAATAAATTTATCTCTTGCAATATTCTCAGCTATTTAACACTTGCTAGAACAAACACACTACATATAAAAATAACAGCAGAACACAGAGCGGTGTTACCTGATACTGCCCCCCCTGGTGGACATAATGAAGTAATGCATCCTGGAGTAAAGTTTGTATAATTCTAATACAAATCTAATTTGCATACATATTGATTACGAGACTATATAAAATATTTGTACTGTTAAAGCTCCTCATTCTTAACGGCTATTAAAGTGAAGTACAAAGTTATTTACTCACCGCATGTTATTCCAAACTTTTATAAACATCAAGTTTGAATATGTGGAAAGGCGAACGCATTCAAACATTCTTCAATATTTTGAGTTTCACAGAAAGAAAAAAATCACACAGAATGATCATCTCTGGGTTTAACTTGTACTTGAAAAAAAACGCAGTGAGCAGTTACAGCACCTGAACCACCACAGTTTCCCTTTTAGAATCATTTCAGCTTGAAGCTGTTTTATATGAACTACCTTCATACAGATGAGTGTGAGAATCATTTCTGTGATTGATTCATTTATGAGGCATCACACTGAATCCAGAGACATTCAGCATGAGTCACCAAAGCTGAAATCTTCCCCCACATCACCTGACAGAGTTCTTCACAGCCCAGATGAAAGACGCGAGCACAGCCTGTCAGTGTTTCTGGTAAAGCTCTGCCTGTGTGTTATGACTTTTACAACCCCATCCAGTGAAACCTCCTCATTGTTCTGTCTGAGAAACACTCGCTTATCTGTCCTGCATTAACAGCTGAAATCTGTTTAGACATGTCTTGCTCAATGGCCTTCTGTCCAATGAAGAGCCTGAGGTATGTCTTACCTCTCTCTCTCTCTCTCTCTCTCTCTGTCTCTCTCTCTCTCTATCTGTCTGTCTGTCTGTCTGTCTCTCTCTCTCCAGTTAAGATTAAAAAGTCAGATTTAAACAAACACAGAGAAAAGTGTGAGGAGGCAGCAGAGAGACAATAATGATAGAGCCCAAATTGTACAACAGACAGAATTTCAATATAGAAGCACAATTAAAAGTGATGAAACAGAATTGTAGTATTAATTAACACAGGGTGTCGTGGGTGTTGCTATGTAGCGTTCAGAGCTGTTTTAGCATGTTGCTGTGAGGTTGCCAGGGTGTTGTTAAGGTTTTCTCTGTGAGTGTTAATTAGTTGCTCATTGACCCAAATTAAACGAGCACATCTCCAAATCTCTTCTAGATCTGTCCCGGGTTTCTCCTTCACTGCAAGATTTCACCAACGTTCTGATTATAAATGTTCTTATAAAAGTCCAACTGCTTGAAAGACTAAAATCACAGGATATGGAAGAAGAACATGTTCTGACTGTAAAAGCTGGTGAAAGTCTTCCCCCATTCAGAGCAGAAGTTTCACTGTGAGACTGGAGCTGAGCTGGACCACCACACACTTACTGATCTGATCCTTCACAAACTGTTCCACTCCCTCTCAAAGACAATCAGAGGCCATGAGGGTGTTTATAGAGAAATAAACTCATAAAAAACTGAACTGTGTTATCACAGCAAAAGTAGTGGTTTTACATCCATTGTTACTGTTGAAAGGGGTTCACGTTGGGATTAAGGGACTAAATCAGTGTCTGGAAATGAATTCCAATAAAAACGAATCACATTAAGTTACTCTTTCACTTATTTTTCCTAGATAGCAATAAAATATTTCGGTAACATACTAAAGTCTACAGAAATGTAAATATAAACTCTTAACATTTCTTGAGCTCTGCTGTCCACGTTCATGGTGTAGCTGTAACAGCAACATCTGAGCAATACTGTTCTGCTCTGTTCAGTGTGCAGATACAGACGCTCCTCACTGCCTGTGTTTTACAACTCTCATCACACAAAGCCCAAAATTAAAGCTGGAAAAGTGACCACTGTGTTTGTGGGTCTGTTTGTGTGTGTTGTGAGTCCAGCTCTAATGTTCACAAATGTAATGACAGGAGTGTGTGTACAGTAGAAGTCATTCTAAAGAGCTGAACCCACACACAGAGAAATCACACGTACATGCTGGGACATCATCCAGAGACTCTGTCCTCAAAACACACAGACCCCCCAAAGACACACACACACACACTCACTCACTCAACAGCACACACACACATAACAGCACAGACACACACACACACACACACAACAGCACAGACACACACACACACACAATGTGAGATGAAATGTAGATATCAGTGGGGTTATTGCTATTCAGGTACATACGTTTCATTTCACAGTATATGGTAAAATATCTCACAAAACAAAATCTTTCAGTTCAGGTCTTGACAGCTACAGACTCAAAAACTTTACGCCCATCAAAGGCCGCTGAGCACATGACAGTATTTGCATGAATTATTCACGGCTTGGAAAAATGCAGCGATAGGCAAAGATGGTCCCTCTTATCTTTCCAAAACACGTCTCCATCTTGTCCATGTATCTTTTCCTAAACAACGCCCACTCAGCCAATAATATGACTAACTATATCTAAACAAACAAAAACATGTAGTGATTCCTAACATAAAAAATAAACCCTAAACCTCATAATCTCAAAGAAAAAGTTTATTGCTGAGAATTTCCACTTTCAACTCAATAGACGAATGAATCATAGACAAACAGAGTCCAGAGCTACAAAATAAATGTGCACGCTGATCATTTGCTCTTTAAAGAATCTGATGATGAAATGTTTGAATTTATAAAAATCTTTTAACTTCTCAGTTCTGAAAAACACGTGAAATTACTGCCCCCCCCCAAAAACAATTCAGAGAAAGTCTCCATTTTCTCTCATTGCTGTCTATAGAAAAACAAGATACAGTACATCAAGTATATCGAGACATTATAGAAATCTCACATGCAATGTTGCTTTTCTGTGGGTGTCTTTAAAACAACTAGAGAAGAGTTAAATATAAACGAAGCCTGTCACATGATAAATGATCTTCAATAAGCTATTGAAAGCGTGTAACAATAGTTGATATGAGTGTGCTGAAAGAAAGCATGAGCACATGCCTTCAGTCACGTGTGGTGACGCTGCAGTCACTGTGATGCTGATGGGAGAACAGAGGGGTTTGTTTGCACAGAGAGAACGGCTGCGTTGAGTTTGTAAACATGCACTGAAGCACCTGCTGACTGCATACTGACAGACTGGTGTCGACTCTGCTGCCTTCTCAGTTTCTGCTTGCTCTTATGTGAGAGAACCCGACTGAGGGCGCTTGACTGTTTAGTCTCAACCAATTGTGAACAACTGGACACTTTATGAGTGTGTGTCTGGGGTTAAACAGCAGGGTGGTCACTCGAACCCTCTATAAAGTTCCCATTGTGTTGCTCTCTGTAAACTCCAGCTAATGAGAAGAGTTAATGAGTAGATTTAATCTGAACCCGCACCAGACCTGACTGAACACTGTGTTGATGAAGGTCTGATGTTCCTCATGGGCTGCTGTTCACATGCATGCGAGTACCTGGCTGCGAATCTGTCTGCTGGTGTTGGCCGTCAGGTAGTTGTGCTCCAGGAACCACGCTCTCTCCTGATAAACTAGACTAGTGCCGTGAAGAAGACAGAACTGAAAGAGAAATGAGAAACAGCATCAGAGTCATGTTATTCAGTACAGGTCACACATGCAAAGACTTCTGAATGTGTGTGTGGTCCACACTGTAGCTTATTCCGGTCAAAAACCACAGCTGCAGTACGTCACTTTTTTGTTTAAATAAAGGTTATTAAGAATATGTACATAAAACATCAGTGTTAAAAACTCTTTCTTACAACAGTAAGTTTGTAACAATGATTTATAATTTGAGCTGTCAGGTTTGATTTTGCAGAAACGATGGTGTGTGTGTATGTGTGTGTGCTGAGAATGGAGTGTTTGTAGCTTGTTCTTACACCAGTACAGAATTTTAGCTTGTATTTCATGTTAAGTAAATAACAAACTTCAATCAGAGATAGTGATAGAGAGGCTTAAGTTCTGTATTGTAGCTTTTAAAGCGACAGAAACCATCTGACTGTCATATGAAGTGATCAAACACAGTTTGCTTTTGGAACAATGTTTCGGGTAGATCTGAAATCAGATTTAACAGTGGGAGCAGTGCAGACTAGATTTCATGTCAAATTTGCCCCCCATCCCCAAGTGAAAAATGTAAATGGAAATATGTGTGTCATTTATTTTCCACATGTGAAGCGCTAGGTTTCTTCACATGTCTGCAGCTTGAGTGAGTACAGGAAGTCACAGAGAAGATGAAGGGAATGGAAAAACTGTAGTGGTATGAGCTAATATCTCCACAGACGTGAGGTAGCAACCAAACCACCCAGCTACATCAAAGAGCTGGACAGGAAAAAACAGAGCATGCAGAACAATCAGCTCGAACGCTTGGACACTGAAGTACAGCAAACTGCAGTCCAGCAGATCATCTTTCATGAGATGCCTTCAGTTTGACTTACAGTGGATCCAAGCAATATAAACATACAGCCATCATAGTGGTGTACAATCTTTCATTCTCTGTGTTCTGCTCTCTTCCGCATATGCAAACCTGATGGGACTGATGGCTTATCATGGAGACATTTAGTGTCTTATCGGTCCGGGCTGAATGAGGGCTTGCCTGAGATGGTGGTGGTCTCGCTGGTGTCAGCTTTGGGAACTGAAACCACAAGCATCACGCGCAGACTTAGAATAAGAATTATTAAAGGCTGAATGAAAACATGCAGTAAAAGTAGCTGCAAATAATGATAATTAAGGGTCAAACTAGAGTTTCACATGTTCAGACACAGTGGTTGCCAGGGAGTTGCTATGCAGTATGCTAATGTGTTCTGAGTGTTTTTTTTAAAGATACAAATCATTGTAATTAAAGCTGCATTTAAAATCCACATCCCTCAATGGACATAATACTTCTGACCAAGAGATCCATGATAAATCAACACATACATACTGTACTTTTACCCCCCATTAGCTGCATGAGTCTGTAAAACTGAGACAGTGCTCTGACAGAGGCCGTGTTTATTTCTAAACACACGTCTTCATTCGTTCAGTCACTTTAACAGGTGGAAATGAGGAGAGTTCAGGGGTCTCGTGACGGTGAATGGTAACCGTGTCCCCAGAGCCTAAACAGCAGCAGTTTTCCTGTTCCTCATCAGCGCTCTCTGTCTCTCGATCACAGGACCCGTGTGACAGTGAACCTCATGACTAGAAACAAGCTCATTTTCTGAGATTCACGTTTATCTCTCTCCAGAGGCCCTGACAGCAGGTCTCAGATCAGTGCCGTTCTGCTCCAGTGCTCAGCATCTGCTCTGATGCTCATATGACTGTGGAGCACATCCAGACAACACACACAGTTTTGTTGCTGTGTCATACCTGTGTCACTGGAAGCTGATGTGCGTAACCACTCGCGAGCCACAATGACTGACTCTTTACCATTGTTTTACCATACAGCTGTGCCACAAACACATTAAAGGAAGATTTGCCCCAAAACAAACATTCTGTCATCATTACTTCCCCTCGTGTCTTCTGAACCTGGATTATCTGACCACACAGCGCTCACTGTCGCAGTGCTAGAGTGTTTGTGGTTGTTAGGATGTTCCCAGGGCTCTTTTGACTAGCAGGCAACCACCTAGCAACCATTCAAAGCACCCTAGAAACCACACAGAAATGATCTGACCATTACCCACAACACCATAGCAAGAGCATGTGCCAGTCCTTTCCTCAGAAGATACAGAATCTAGTTTATAGTGATGGACTCATGTTTTGTTACAGCCTTCATCTGGACCTGGTCATAAAACCACAGAAACGAAAACATGACGGATGGATGAATGTTCTGCAGTGTAACATTCTGCACAAACTTGTGGTAGAAAACGGCATCCTTCAAAATCTCCCTGTGATGAAAAAAAGGTTTTGTTTTCTGAGTGGGCACGAGTCTGGTGTTTCTGAGAAGTTTCCACTCAAACCGTCTGATGAGTCAAAAGAAGCAGCTTCACATCTACCTTGCTGAGCAAATCACGATCCAGTGTGACGTGGCATTCTTCAACGGCCTGAGCAAACTGCTCCAGGGTCACTGTCACAACAAAATAAGAGCAATTCATCAAGTCAGAAGTAAGGATATACTTATATCACACGCTTTTATGATGTTTCCCTCTGAGGTCCGTTTAGAATGTTGGTCAGGTTTTTCAGAGCACAAAAAAGCCCAACCTTGTTTATCATTGACACTTTTTTTAAGAACTGCCCCCTTCACATATGAGCTGAACTGTGTCAAAGCAAAGACAACAGTTCTTCAGAGTATTTTAATGTTTCCACTGAAGTTTCCAATGAAAGGAGAGCTGAATCTTAGTCAAGATTATATCTTAGCCATACCAAACAAAATATATACATAATTTACTTAATATATGACTCAATAAATACTAAAGAAATATTGCATGACCGCTTTCATGTTTCACATCAGTGTTAGTTATTTAATATCATAATTAAAAACTCTGAATGGAACTTTTGTTCTGAGGTGTGAATAAAAACCACAACATGTTATCAGCCTCATCTAAGAGAAAATTAGTGTGTGTGTGTGTGTGTGTGTGTATGTGTGTGTGTGGGCGGGCAAGCAGGGTGAGAGAATGGAAATTTGCTATCAGGAGAGGAAAATAAATCTACACACACAAAACCATACAAACACACAAGCACTGAGAATGTGGAAATAATCTTCACAGCACTGCTGCTTCCTGGCTATGAAAGTGAATCAGAATTTGAACAGTTTCTTGATGTTTAAATATCTGTTAAGTGTTTATGGTCTTTCAGAAACTGGGTTTTTGTAGTTGCCAGTCCTGGTGTTTGCTAGCAACATGGTCATTTTGTGTGGATGCTAACAGCATAGATGAACGCTGAACATTTAAACGTGACTGAAATTGATAACGAAATATCAGCGCAAAATCCACAAACAAATGATGCCAGAGCTTCTCCTCCAGCTAACTTCATTCTGATTCAAATGCAACATCACCTGGTTTGAAATTTTATTTAATCAACAAAAACATTTCTTTTTCAACTTCTCTAATAACTGTTATTTGTTCATACTCAAAATCATAAAACTTTGTTTATGTCAAGTTAAATAAAAGAAATCGTTTGGACAATTGTCTATATATTTGTGTACATGTGTTTGATGACAAAGCTGCTCTGTGTGCACAAATACATTCATACAAACATCAGGTAAAATTGATAAAGAGAAAGTATCCCTCACCTCTGTGGATGTGTGCCAAAGCCAATGTGGCCACATGATGCAGACACGAGTTCCAAGCCATGAAAAACTCTTCTCTGTGTTTCTCCACCTGAAATATTAACACTAGTCTGTATGTGAAGAGAAGCATTTGAACACTGTACTGCTCCAGACAACATGTTCTCAACTTTATCTCCGACGTTTTTATTCAAATGTCTTGGGGTATAGAAACAAAAAAGACAAATAAATACAACTGTTGACATGAGTACAGAACTATAACGCATGTGTACAGTAAAGCCCTCATCATTTGCTCTTGAAAGTTTTTGATTAGAAAACTTTTAATTTGTATCTTGGCAAATCTGAGCACAATTTGAGACATTGCTGAAATCTTTCCTTATTTTGATAACGCAAGTGAGAAACAAAAATCTCCATTTCAATTTGTTGCTATCTACTGTAAGAGAAACAAACTGAGAGATCTCCTTTATATTTTTTCCCTCCTATATGAACCTATAGTCCACTTTTATAAACTTCACAGTTAGAGATTCTACATCACCCTTTTGGCCCCTTAAACGAGCTTAAAAAAGCAGCAGTAAACAGCAGAGAGGAAACACTGTTTGTTTCCAGTGGTCCTCTGAGGGGCCCATGCAGCCACTGACCTTACTGTGAAGTCGACTTGCTAGACTGCGTTGTAAAACCCTTTCTCTGTATCTCACCGCCTTCAGGAGGAACGTTAGGTCTCCTGCCTTGTCCACACTGAAGCCAAGAAAGCTAGAACAACACAGAGAAAGCCAAAGAAAACACAAATGAACTCAGTCAAGACAGAGAGATACTGTGTACAGTCACAGTCCACTATCTAAATCACATCTAATCACATTTTTAATCAACCTATGACGAATCGTCGAAGATCTCAGTTTTGGTTAATATGTTATGAATAACACGCCGGAAAACAATTACACCTCTCAAATTTTCCTCTTAGTCATAATTGCTTAATTGCAGATCAGATTGTAAGTATAAACAAAAAGGAGGCCAGGCAGGTTCCTCAGAGTAAATGTTCTGTGTGAGAGTTCTGAAGGGCTACAGGCCACACAGAGAAGATATAGGACTGCTAAAATGACCGGACTGACATCTGGACTCCTGGATAATACATTCATCTAACACACAGACTGTGTTCACACTGTCAGTCCAAATCTGATTATGTGTGTATCTGATTCAAATGACTGTTCACACTGTGTACTGCAACTGTTTAGATCTGGTTTGCGGCCCATCGTGTTCATTTGTTTTCCAGAATATCTACACTGGTTTCTATGGTTTGTTATCAGGTCTGACATAAACAACATAGAAGGGTTTACTTATATGACGATGTGTGTTCAACTTCCAAACAAGAAACATAAGCAAAATAGCTACACAAAATCTGATAAGAGCTGTCAGACTGAAACTGATTTCCAGAAATGTGATTTGAATATGATTTCAAATCCCAGGAATGTAGCTTGAATGGATTTGTAAAAACTGGATTTCATGTGATTGTTTCATTGTTTTGTCATTCACACTTGTTACATATGACTGAATTCCAATTGGATATGCACAAAACAGAAAAAGTAACCTGTCAGTGTTAAGATACTGAAAATACTCATCTTTCTGGTCCAGTTTGTACCTGGTTCTGAGGCTGTCTGCAGCTGAGCTGGTCCAGTTTCGAATCAGTCCCATCACCACGCTGTTTCCCATCTGTTTGCTGTACTGAGTCAACAGCTCTCGTACCACCACCTGCACACACACAAATACTTAAAACTAACCTTTACTACATGCTTTTGGCTAGTGTAAATAAATGAGCAAAGACTGAATGACAAGAATTATGTTCTGGATTTCACATCAGCATTAGTGCTCAATGGATAGAGCATTGCGTTAGCAGCACAAAAGTCACAGCTTCCAATTCCAGTGAACACAAACTGATAAATATATAGCTCAAATGTGCTGTATGCTAGTTAGTGCTGTAGTTAGTGCTGTAGTTAGTGCTGTAGTTAGTGCTGTAGTTAGTGCTGTAGTTAGTGTGCCTTCAGTTGGGCACAATCAGCTCAACATCACACTTTAAACAGCAGAAACTAAATGCACGATTAAACAGAGTTAATGACTCAGTGTGTAGTATTTATGGTGCATGTTTGTGCCCTCCATGTCACATTATATTTCCCAAAACCCAACATAGGTATGTGTACACATCTGCATCCCCTACAGTACACACCTGCATGAGCCCTACAGTATTTTACACAATTATCCTGAAGTAATCAGATTGGACACAGTCTTTCTGAGGATCACCAACAATTTACAGCGTGCTGGTCATGTGTATGAAATTTGGAGCTAAATACTCATTTCCCTTGTGGAAGGTGATGCTAGTGTCTTTTAATAACTTTTGAACTGTGATGTCCTTTAAAAAATCCCTAATCTAAACTAATCAGAGAGAAAGAGAGACAAAAAGACATGAGAGAACAAGAGAGAAACAGAGGTAGAGAGACAAAGAGAGAGAATGAGAGAGACAAAGAGAGAAAGACAGAGTATGAGAAAACAAGAGCGAGACAGAGGGAGAGACAGAGGGAGAGACAGAGGGAGAGACAGAGGGAGAGACAGAGGGAGAGACAGAGGGAGAGACAGAGGGAGAGACAGAGGGAGAGACAGAGGGAGAGAGTTCAGTGGCTGGCAGGACTTTGGTCTTGAGAATCACAATGTTCTCAAGTGTTAATATGACCTTCAGTGCTGAAGGTCACACTGATGCTGTGACTGTGTTGTCATTTCTCTGGACTTCAATGAGTCTTTTTAAATAAAACCATAAACCTTTAAAGTGTTTAACGGTCAGGGCAGGATAGTAACCGGAGAGACTTTATGAAGAATATTGATGTTGCCTTTTTTAAATGAGATGATCATCTAACGTCTGTTTTGTGTCTTCCACAGAAGGCACACGGGACTAAAACACATGAGGGTGAGTAACTGACTTTATATTTTTAATTAATGTGATGAACTTTCCATGAATTTTTCAATCAGAATGTTGTCATGTCTTTACATCTGCTGTGATGTAAAGGGGCTTCATTAGAACACATCATATTTTTATCAAATCTTCAATACAGACTCAATATTTCAGTGGTTGAATATCTCAGATACAGAACGTAACTGAACTCTTTGTTGTCACACACTTCTGAATATTGGAAAGGTCGAGTCTCTGAGTGTCTGCTGTAGTTACAGTCCTGGTTTAAGTGCTGACATGACAATCGGCCAGTTTCCCAGGATTCAGTGGCATGACTTTATTTTGGTACAGAAGAGGCTAATCTAATTTCAGCTGTAAAACCATGTCTTTAGGCCTCAGCAGGCTGTGAATGAAGACCTTGTGTGGAGGTTTACATGCGTGTTGTGTCAATGTGTGATCCATGTGTTGTTCTTTCATTGATGCCCAGAACTTATCAAAACCAGCGTGAAGCACAAAGTTGTCCAGATTAACAGTTACAGGAGTTAATAACCAGTAACTGCACTTAACACACACATTATTACCCATTCAGTTGTGGGTTAGAGAATCAAAATCCCTTTATTCTAATGCCTTCATCATCCACTTAATTCAATTTATCTTGTGAGGCACAGTTTATATTATTAAAGAATTGCTGTTTGTCTGTTTTTCCCTCTAAGCGGTGGACTGGCAGATATCTCTCTGTGTTCTGTGTGCGCTCTTGTTTGTCACTGCATGGCCATTTAAATGTGATGTCGCACTATATAAAGCAAATATCTCCAAAATAAGTAGAAAACAAATAACAACCTTAAGGAAAAGACGGTTGTAAACATGACCCTTGTGACCAAGTGTGTTTTTCTGACTTGTTGATTTGTTGTGTTGGTGTCATCCAGCTGGAGTTTGGGATGTTTTTCAGTACCTGTAGCATGACCATGTTGTCCCCCTCAAACGTGACAAACACATCAGAATCGCACTTCAGAGACGGGATTCTGTTTTCCATCATAAACCCCTGTGAACATGACATGCATGTGAAACAGTAAGAGATGCAAAGCTCATGTTCTTATATTCTCACAGTCAACACACACACACACACACACACACACACACACACTCACACACACACACTCACACACACACACCTCACACACACACACACACACACACACACACTCACACACACACTGCTTTCTTTCATCTGTCCTGATCTGTGTTGTGTGAGATCAGAAAATATTAGTCGACACTTAATCTCTTATGTAATTTTTTATGTAACAAACTCTTATGTTTTCGATGTATGCTTGCGTGATTGTGTAAAGTGTGTAACAGTGTAAATGATGTGTGTGTAGGTGTGAGTGATTGTGTAAAGTGACATGCTCACCATGCCTCCAGTACACTCACGACAGTCTTGCAGACATGCAACGTTCTGCCATGTGCTGTAAGCTTTGAGGCCTGCGTTGAGAGCTTGTAGAGCACGATTGCTTTGAAGGTCTCGCCCCTGACACAATGCGTCATCCATCAAAGCTGCTGCGTATCTACAGCGACCGAACACAGACAGACACAAACAGCTGCAATATTGAAAATAATATCAAAATTGGTGATGTTTGCTCAGGGGCAGAAACTCCTTTTATGGGCCGGAAAGCAACAACCAGAACAATCTAGCAACCATCTAGCAACGCCCTAGTAGCCATCCAAGATATCCTAGCAACTACACAGTAACACGCTACAAACTGTAAATTGCAAACACTCTGCAACACCTCAGCATCATGTTTTGTGCAGGCCAGCAGAAGTCATGTTTATATTAGACAACGTAAAAAAAACATCTTTTATTCTTAAAACGTGCAAAAAATAAATTGCTCCCTACTACCTATGAATAAAACAAAAGATTTGATGTTGGTACATTCAGTGATTTAATGCAGAAAAAGTCGTATATCTGTCAGCAGACATTCTGTGTATATGAACTCTGGGTGTACACATGATCTTGTTTTGTCAAATGAAACTCTGAGACTTGATTGCAGATGTGTCAGATAAGTCGTGTGAGGTGGTTTTCAGAGGATGGTCTCTCTCTCTCTGCTGTGGTATTTCTCAGAAGGTGTCGCTCTGAATGTTCTGCTCTGTGCCACTGACCTGATTTACATTAAGACAGAGACCTCAAGTGGAGGAGAATGAAAGTGTCCCTCTGACATCACCACACAAATGGACACATGAGGTGTAAACGTACAACGGTGTGAAAAGTGTGTTTTGAAGTTTAAGACTGTCTGTGATAGTGTAGGACACTATTAATCACTGTTGTGATCAGGACAGCCTCGTATCAGATGTTTTTTAATGGGACCATTATAAAGACGAAGATCTTTTTGTAAGAACTACAGTTGATAGAACTACTTGCTCAGAATGATCAAATGTCTGAAGACATTTACACTCCTAAAGCTCATTCAGAAGATGAGAGCTGCTGTTACCTGGTGGTGAAGGTGAGCGCGAGGGCAGCCGCCAGGTGTGGCATCAGGCGCAGGTTCTGCGTCTGGTGTTCAATAATCTTCACCTCCTGCTGCTCTTTTGGGCCGAACTGCCTGCGACTGTGTTACGACATATTTGAGGGAGAAAAAGGAAGATTATCATCACTGTCATTTGCTAAGGCAAACATCATTATTACCGGTGCTCTTAATTAAGATATTCATTTTAAAATAATTAAGAGATTTGAACAAACATTAACTAAAGCATTCCAGGAGCGACCTGAGGTTCCTGAGGTTTGTGGTACAGGTTGAGCTTGTGACTAGATGTATTAGATTTACAATTTAAAAAAAAAATCACAAATATTTTCACTGAAGGAGCGCACCAAAAAGCACCCTAACAATACCACAGACAGCACCCAAACCACCACGCTACTGCATATCCATACCCTAGCAACCATTTACAACACCTTAGCAAAAATTCAAAGCAATGTAGCAACTACACTACACAAGCCCTGGCACTGGAATGGCACTAAGCAACATTAAAACTGAATCAGTTTTGTATTTTGCACATGTACAGAAGATTTACAGACACAGGCTGAAGAAAAACCTTCATAACAGAGACACATTATCAGATGAGACACATCAAGGGTCACAGCAAAGGTCAAACACACCACAACACATCTGCAATGCAACAGCTGATATTACCATGGAAATGTACCTGTTTATGTAACCACACCACAGCTATGAGAGTGTGTACCTGTATGAGTGTATTAAAGAGAGTGTGTGTGTGTGTTGCCGTGGTGGACGTTTGGTCTGTGTGTGTTTGTATATTTCTGCTGAAGTCAGGATACACACACCTGTTACCCCTGAGGTACCACAAACTGTATCTCTACATCTAACACACTGCAGGTGGGCTTCCCCACAGAGACGGGAGAGCTGAGGAGTGTGTGTGTGTGTGTGTGTGTGTGGTTTTAAAGGTGAGAAGCCCACACTGATATCCTATCGATACTTGCGTCATATACTGTCTGTGTTTTATTTTTGTAGATAGTTTTACTCAACTCATTTAAAATCAAGCAGACGACCTTTTGCGATCATTCTTGTATGTGGCTTAATGTAAAGATGACTCACTAGTATCTACTACAAACTATCTAGTGTAACTACGAACCAAAGCTCAGAGCTGATTCAACCCACCCATAAGCATGAAGAATGTCAGTTTGCATGAAGAATAGTTGTTTTTGGCTAACGTCTCAAACATTCCCTTGTATGCTATTGGTCGGAAAAAGATAGTCCCGCCCCAAATTTACATAAGTGGTTGACACGTTGGACCATTTCAGCAAACAGTGATATTTTAAATTGCAGTGTTTTCACCCTTTAAAAAGTCAAGTTATCCACGAGCTGCTTATAGTTTCCTAAACAATTACACACACAAAGCAAATCACAACAGCTTATATTAAACGTCCTCTGCCTTCTGTCACTGTACAGCTGCATTTTGCCTGTCATTAACTTTTTAAATGGACAATGTAGCTTCTGCCAATACAAACTTAAAACTCTGTAAACAAGTCTAGCAGTGACGCGAGCTACTACTGACAGCCTTACTTTTGAGTGTTCTTTTTAATCTTAAACACTCTGTCTCACAAAGACTAAAAGGTTTTGCGGGTTGTAAAAAGATAAACTCAAACCAAGATGAGGTTTGATGAAGATGAAACTTCTAGAGTCTGATGACAGCATAAGTGAGTGAGTGTGGTTTCTCCATCACCCGTCACACCTGCTGGGACTCAAGTGCTTATACATGTTTTGGTACCAGACCTCCTGTGATGTGAGTGTGTGGCTGCACTGAGGTGTTTTGCAAATGGAAAACTTGCAAGTATAGAAAGCAAACATTTCCTCCTTTATTTTTTTACTCTGGGGATGCCACAGTGAGAGAGAACACACACACACACACACACAGAAAGCAGAATAAGAGACTGTCCCTCTGAACGGGATGTTCTTTGTGGTGAGGAGACACTCCACACGTCACAAACACTCTCATTTTGTTTTTACTCATTTCTAAAGGTTGTCGTCTCTCCACTGTGACCACATAAATAGTTTTTGCAACTTATTTACATAGTTTTGATGTCAGTTGTATAGTTTGAAAAAGTGCAGATACAAGCTGTAAAAGATTTAGAGAGGCACAACATTTACAAACACACACTCTTATTTCCACCATGCACACACAATTTTGTAGTGCCCTACCTGTGACTGTAGCGTACAGCTATGATCAGTCCCAGCTGTAAGAATGCAGCACACACACACACACACACACACACACACACACACACACACAGACACAATTTTTCAAAAATCAAGTAAATAAGATGCTGTTAAATTCTGGGAAGAGAAGGTTGTCATCAGGTTCTTTGTAAGATTATTTTCCAAATCTCTGGACACTGAACATTATTAGAACATTCAGAGAAACGTCCTGGTTAAATATCTTGCAGAACACAGTGGATGCTCATGTCTGAACTCTGCAGTGTAAATAGATTCATGTCTCCCCCTTATGGTGATGGTGAAATATTACCATTTCATTGATGTTACTGTCCAGATGAGAAACACTGGATACGGTGAGAGATGTGAAGCTGAAGTGTGTGTGAGTGTAAATGTTTCTCTGACCTTCATGGCAGCCATGGCCTGTACAGTGAGACAGAGACGGGTGGGTGTCAGTGCGGCTAGCATAGCGTTGAAGCGACTGTGTTTGCTGCTGATGGGGGACGAGTACAGACCATCTGCTGTTACACAACCGAACCTGCAACACACACATACACAATCAACTGCACAGCTTACACACAGTTGACATGAATACATTCGGCACATATATTTTACACACATTTTAAATGTGGTGTTTTACTAACTTTAGAGAATTGTTACCAAGATAAGTTTTTGATAACTGCGTTTCAGGATACAGAATAATTTTCGCTTTTATTCGATTTTTCTATGAATTTGAATTATAATCTGACTAGCCTGCTGCAATGCCACAGTCAGCCACCACAGTCAGCCACCAGTTCATAACAATTCTCCAGTAAACTCACTTGCTCAGCAGGTTTTCTCGTGGTATCTGTACGTGATTAAATATCAGAATGCCATTGTCAACCCCATGCAGACCTGCGAACAGCCAGAGGAGTGAAATCTGAACAGATTCAGTCTCACAGACGGACTGTAGAGCAAAATCTGCCAATACCTTCCTTGTGTTTCATGTCAATAACAGTCACTCCTGGCCATGTGACTCCATTCTGATCACGGATTGGTACAATAAAACAATGAGGACCTGAAACAGAAACACAAAAAGACACTTCTTAGCCAAAAGTATGCGGACACATCTTTCTAATTAACAGGTTTGGCCAAAGCCATTCATTGTAGTTAAGACAAATCTGTAACAAATAATACGTTACAAAAAAATGAAACCTTAAGAGAATGTGAAAGATGTTTGCTCATGCATCACAATGCTGCAGTGCTGTGGGTGGTGGTTAGGGTCTGATTATGCGCTTACTAGTGTGTTGTGGCTGGTTGTTAGGTAGTTGCTATGATGTTTAAGATGGTTGCTAGGTAGTTGCTAACTGCACTTTGTAAAAAGAGCCCAGATCTCATGATATTGTGATGTTTAGATGTGACTCTCTTATGGGATTTTCTGTCAACTTCAATGTTACATTCACAGCTATAGCACAAACAGTGAGAGATTCAGTATGGTTGTGGGTTCATTATAATTTATAGTAATAGTGCTGCTTCCGTAAGCAAACACTAATAACAACACACATGTTGCTGTCATGCCCACAGTTCATTTCAGGCATTAGTAAATGATTCAGTGTGATTTGATATGGCATCAGTCTTACCCTGAGACTCTCCATTTATAATGAGTTGAGCAAACACAGCAGCAAAGTTTCCTTTCATTGCGTTTCCGATGTACATCTTCTGAGCCTCTGCAGAGGGCGTGTGGATGATAAACTCCTTCATAAGAAACATTTAAATGACAATGAGAGTATGAGAAGTTTTTGTAAACAATGTATTTGACACAAACTCTACATAAGATATTAGCTTCTTTTGTCCCTACATTGGTTAGTTGTTTAAGTGTATTCTCTGCACCAATGCAAACACAATGATTTTTTTT
>JAZGTK010007335.1:0-19517 GCA_036877625.1 Ambastaia sidthimunki | reverse complement strand
CTGACAGCATGAAATGGGAAGGACTTTTCTTTGTTAAGTAATGCCCTTTTATAGTCACCTGTCTGCTGGACACCTCTTAAATGAATCATTAGACTCACCTGTGGTTGAATTTATAGTAGGTAGTATAGGTAGAATTTTGTAGTCTTAAGTGTGGCTTTTCTCCTAAGACTATAATTGGGGTGTACTCATTTTTGCAACATGGGCTTGAATGAATTTGTTAGGAAAATCACTTTTTTTGTGCAAATTAACAAATCTTGTTTGCAATCAATGGCCCACATTTGTGGGAGTATTTTGTAGTATAGTATCTCTGAAAGGTCAAACTAAAGGTTTTCTGACAAATGTAGTGGGGTGTACTCATTTATGCTGAGCACTGTATATAAAGAAAGTGGACTTAAAACATTTCTAAAGTCTGTAGCGATAGAGGTGAGCTTGACTTTGGCTGGTGAGTACAGTGCAATGTCCTCCTTTGCTATGGCAACAGCATAGCAGTTCCCTGGCAACCATCCACAATATTGTAGAAGAATATTGTAGATTTTCTTCAGATAAGTAAAATTCTGGATGTTATTGTTCTTGAATTATTATAATGTACCTGCATGAAAATTTGAGAACATTGAGCAAGTTCCTTCAGATTGGTCATTTGATGCTGTGTTTCCATTAGTTCATCTATGGAGATACCGAGGAGGATATCCAGCCCTGACCGAGGTCATGAACAAACTCAAGAAGAACAAGGTGTGTCACAGTTTGTCTGATGATCACATGTTTGTTTGTGATGTAAGGGGTTTATGTCATAGAGGAACTGTTATAGCTTTGATGGGCTGATCATACAGAACGAGACTCTGAGCGGTTCAGCACTCCCACACCCAGACAGTGTGGAGTGCCACTTTTTCTGATTGATGGAGCTCTTTAGAATTCTGGGTAGTGTAGTTTTCCACCTGGAAATTTACTTATGAAACACTTTCTTGTTATGAAATTGAAATCACAGTTGTGCTACAGAATAATAGTAGTTCTGTCTTGTTAAGTTTGTGTATGGAGAAAATAAATAAACCTTTTGTATTGTAGTTCCCATTCGAGTAGGAAAACACCTTAGCCTATGTTTGGAAATGATTTGGGATGTTGGTGCATGGATTCTGTTGTGTGTGTTCAGGAGTTTTTGGAGTACAGAGAGAAGCGTGGGAAGATGCTGTTGTCTCGACGAAACCAACTTCTGCTGGAGTTCAGCTTCTGGAATGAACCAGTGCCCCGAGACGGACCAAACATATATGAGCTGAGGTCCTACCAGCTCAGGGTGTGTAGAGACACTCCGAGTACCACCAGATCACAGTTGTGTTTCTGCATAGGGATGTTTATGTTGATCAGGGCTGGTGTAATCACTTATGAATATTTATGAGCTAATGCCTCTTCTCAGAATCTGTTTTACTTTGAGAATCAAAGGTTCTTCATCCTGATTATGTTTTTGTGGAAAATAAAAAATGCAACCCAAACAATTAGGATTATTCATAACAAATGATAATTGCCTCTCCAGTGCAAAAAGAGCTCCACAATAGAGCACTTAAGTTATAAAGAAGGACTTTATGAGTTCCAAGGCAGTGTGTATGAGAACTCATATACTTACTTGTGAAGCTGTTAAGTTAGTCACACTGAAATATTTACTGCACGCTATACTGGATGTGCTATACTGCACTGGTATAGCACATCCTTTGAATAGTGTATACTGTCATACAGCCTGACCTAACCAGGTTAGATGTTTATAGATGAGGAGATTTTATTGGATTTGTTTTTTCTCTGTAGCCTGGAACTATGATTGAGTGGGGAAACTATTGGTGAGTCAATCCTATTCTTGTTGAAAATGTTAAAATGGACTTTATGCTGATGTGAAATGCAGGGCTTATAAACATATGAACTGATTCACTGCCTTTTAAAGTTTGTAGTTGCTGAATTATGAGAACATGGTAACACTCCTCAGATTTAACCCTCTGAATCATTTCAAAATATATCAAACCAAATATGAGAGAATATAGACAATAAATATACAGTGGCCCCTAAAAGTATATGAGGTTATAATACACTTGAAAATATATATTGTATTAGTTATGCATTAATAAAATATCAAGGCAACTGTCATCTATGCTAAAGATTCACAAGCATAGTTTTAAATTAATTAAAGTCTAAATACTTTATGGGGATCTGGTGTTAATGGTGTTGGTGCTTTACGCCTGACCTATTTTGATGAACTGTCAACAAGCGTTTATGTGATCTACATATTAAGGAATCTGCGTGTTTCCTCATAGCAGGTTGATTTAAAATGTCTTGTAAATACAGAAAGAAACACAAAGCAGCAAAAGAGCGATGCAGAAAGAGTGTGTGTGTTCACAGGGCCCGAGCCATTGAGTTCCGTCAGCAGAACCAGGAGGCTGTCGGCGGGTTCTTCTCTCAGATCGGACGACTCTACATGGTGCATCACCTCTGGGGTGAGAACTAAACACCGTAAACAAGCACAAAATCATTCTTTACAAACTGTAAAAATACAACACACCAAAGTACTGATATAATTATTACTGAAAGAACACAAGATAAAACTGACAAAGACACAGCTAGCTAGCTAACTGAAATGTATGAGAGGGAATTCTGAAAATATCATTTTACTGTTGTTTACTGTCAATTTAGGGTTTTTAACTTACTGTACAAGAACATATTTTAATAGTATTTATAGATTTTAAAATAGTTGTAAATAAGATTTTGGTAATAAGTACATTTTATTTAGTTTTTCTAATAATAAATATAAATCTTCAGGATATTTAACTGTCAGGAGTAAGTAACAGCCGTGTTTTTACTGTAGGCTTTTGTGAAAATGACAGTGCTGATGACAGATCTTTATATGTCTGTGATATGATGTTTCTTTCAGCATATAAAGACCTGCAATCAAGGGAGGAAACCAGAAACGCTGCCTGGCAACATGAGGGCTGGGATGAGGCCGTGTATTACACAGGTGGGGGCATAAACATGAGTTATAGGAAAAATAATTCCTATGCAAATAAGCATAGAATTGTTCAAATCTGGATAGAAAATAAAATGGGCTTAACAGCGTTTTAAAAGAGAGGAAACAATATAGATGGTGTTTTTTGTTGTTGACATCAAGAACAAGCAAGACTGGAATTTAGGATTGAATACAAGTGAATTATAGCCAGTTAATACAGCCTTTAAAAACGGACCCTAATTCATATCACATTGTTAGCAATGATAATAAACTAGACAGAAACAAAACTATCAAACTGACAAGATAAAAATATGAACTGTAAGTGAAGACGATGAGACAGACTTTGACAGAATTTATTGACACATTGGGACAGATAAAACAATCTTAGGGGACCGTTCACCTTACATTGAAACTTCTGTCATTATTTACTCACTTTGTAGTTTTACTGTGACTTTCTGTAAATCAAATGAGACTTTCTAAAGAATATCGATGCTGATCTTTTAGTTATTGTTATTATTAACATATTATTAGTTCATATTATTGTCATTGTTATGCATTATTAGGTCTGTGTTCACACTATAATTGTTCAGTTGTGATTTAAATAACTTTCCTTCGCTAAAAGTTCATTAGCTGATTGATCTTTACTGTTTAATTTGATTTTCCTCAGCCAGTACAGCTGAGAGCAGAAACACCCAACACTTCTGTTTTTCTCATTTAGAAAATACTTCACTTCAGAAAAGTATTTAGGCTGATATGTGTACAGTTTTTGATCTGTCTCTCATTAATGCTTGAAGTTTTACAAATGTGCAACGCAGTCATACTGTCATTATTAATTGTCATTGTTAGGGCAGCCCCTGACTGAGGATTTTCCTAGTCCACTGGTAGTCATTCATTTCAGCTATTAGTCGAATAGTTGCGCGTTATTGATAATAATTTAATTGCGTAAATATGTACTGGGCAGGAACATATTAGATAATGGTTTGATTTTCAGGGATAAGAAAGAATGTCGAACAACATATAACATTACAGAGAAATACTAAGCCATAAAAATGAGCCTTTAAAATGTAAATTAAACACACACAAATGGATCTGCATGACATCAGTAAAATAATAAATGTCTCTCTCAGACAACAGACAAAAGGTGTACTCCTCTTATTTTATCTAACCATCCACATCTTTCTTCTAATGCAGACCTTATACTCATACTCAAACACACAAACACTGTTAAGCTTCTTTTAACAAACAGTATACCTTAGTTGCATATAATTGTAAGTTATTTGTAGTACCAAAGTATGAATTTAGCTCTATTACGCAATAGAAGGTGTAGATTTGATCTAAACAACTTATTTCAAGTAGTGATGATGATATGTGCTGAAATAGGGAGTTTAATGACACTGTTTAAGATTATGGGTATAAAACAAGTAACTGGCTGTAAGAATTATGGAATAAAAGAAAGTGATGTTTTGTCCTGCAGTTCCTCTAATTCAGCACATGGAGTCGCGGATTATGATCCCTATGAGGACGTCTCCTCTGAAGTGACCCGTCAGAAACATCCACATAGATAAAGAATGGAGTTTAGAAGATCCTGTTTTTGAGTTCTGCTCCTTCTGAAACACTGATTAATTGTTTCTCTCACTCATTTTGTTTGATTATGTCTGTTTAACCTTTTAAAAAAACACTTTCAATCAGATAATAAACAGTCTAGAAATTTTGAGATATTTGTTGGTTTGTTTCCAGTTTTTAGAGAAGTCTGTTTAATTCCTATATACATGACTGTGCCATTTATCATAAGTTTATGATATCAAAAATCAAGTTTTATTTAAGTTTAAATGGTATTGTGGGAAATATTTTTGACACAATGATTAAATAGTAAAAAAAACTTGCATCTTCATTTTCTCTGCAATGTTGCATTTTTTAAATTTACAATTTAGGCCTTAATGTTAATGCCATCAAAATTACCAACTTGATCTTCTATTACAATTATAGGTTTGTTCCTGATTTAAGCATAATATTTGATCTCAAGCTTTGAATAGCACTTTAGACACTCCTCTCACCCATACATGTGAGCTCTCCATACTCAAAATATGAATAGTAATACAGTGTGTCCAGTATTATTTAACACCTGAAACTTTACAAGTGGAGCTCTTGATCTGGGCTTTTGAAAGGTTCTTCAGCAGGAGTTTTAATTAAGGCACAACACATTGTGATGTGTATGACAGGCATATCTGTGTTTCTATACTGAAGTGAAAGGTCATTATAATATAGTGAAAGTCATTTTTAATTGGTTATTTCCTCCACGTTTTAGAAAAGAGAATGAAATGACAGTTAGTGTGTTTGTTAATGTTTGTCAGTGATTTGTTTGCTGTCAATACTTTTTTGCTTCATGCTGTAGATTTCAGGGGAAAATAATTGGTAGTTACAGATTAAACCTGTGAATTCAAGTTCAAACATATTTATAATCAGACATTACAACCCAATAAATTATTTCAATGAATCACACACTAAAAATAATGTAATTAGTATTTATTTGCATTGTTTTCCCACAACATTAACATTAATATTTTATAACAATATTAATAACAATAATTTAGGCAAAATGAATTCTCATGGTTATTTGTAATAAACGTGTTCAGATTCACAAGCACGTCTGATGCAGCAGGAGAAAGCGTCACGTGTCAGTGGTCCTATGAGAGCGCGTCAGGGCGGGGCTGGACGTTTCTGGAAGCTCGGGCGCGTGTGTTCACGCGGCTCAGTTGTGCTGCAGCATGTCGGCGGTGAAAGCGCTCAACCCAAAGGCCGAGGTCGCGCGGGCCCACGCGGCTCTGTCCGTGAACATCAGCGCCGCTCGCGGGCTGCAGGATGTGCTGAAGAGTAACTTGGGGCCGAAGGGAACCATGAAAATGTGAGTTTGGCGAGGCTCGCGGGTGCTTTGTTAGCGCGCGATTCAGTTTAAGCTAACGTGCTAACCGGTTAACAGCCGAAATGAGCACGTGTTCCGCACTTCACATTGTATCCAGCTGATGAGATTTGGATGAAGATTATTTAACTGTGTGTTATAGACAGATATTACACTTGAGCATTAGCTCATCACGAGCTTAGCAAAAGCGTTATCAGCTCATTACAGTGAATATAAAACATCATCTGGTCACATGACCTGAAGTCAGTCCGCTCTCTATTTTGCTGGGGTGATCATCATCATCATCATGTTCTTCAGTCCGTGTGATCAGTTTGTCTCGTAGCATCATTAGTTTCATTAACGTCTGTTGAAGTTGAATAAAGTCACGCTTTATACGGTATTTGTAATACAGTGATGCTTTATTGAACGGGGTTGTGGAGTGAATGCTGTCATGTTTAACGTGTATTAATAGATGTGATGTTTTATAACAATGTTTCTTTAATAGGCTTGTTTCTGGTGCCGGAGACATCAAGCTAACCAAGGATGGCAATGTTCTTCTGCATGAGATGGTGAGAGCTTCACTTCCTGCTGCTGTTTATTGATTGATGTTCTGTTATGGATAAGAATTATGCTCTTATGGGGCTTCAGAATAGCTCTGGTGCTTCTGTTAGTCTGTAAAGTGAACACGGTTATCTGTTGATGTCATTAATCTGAAAGTGTCAGCCTAGCCATCAGTCTAATAGATTCATTGATCATCGCTGTATTCTGGCCATTATGTTATTATTCTGTCAATCTGTTAGTATGTGCTGAACTGAGTCTCTGACACTGCAGTGTTATTTCACCCATTTCAGCAAATCCAGCATCCCACAGCTTCATTGATCGCTAAGGTGGCCACAGCCCAGGATGACATCACGGGTGATGGCACCACGTCCAACGTACTCATTATAGGAGAACTGCTGAAACAGGCCGACCTCTACGTCTCTGAGGTATTTCCTAATTTCTTTATGATTATGTACAGTGGTACTGTGTTCCCTTACAAATTGTTGTCTGTGTGCCCTCTGCAGGGTCTTCACCCAAGAGTCATCGCCGAGGGCTTTGAGGCTGCAAAGGATAAGGCCCTTGAGGTTCTGGAGGAGGTGAAGGTTGTGAAAGAGATGGACAGAGAGACACTCATCAATGTGGCCAAGACCTCACTCAGAACCAAGGTCCACACGGAGCTGGCCGATTTACTCACAGAGGTGAGAGAGAAACCTTGTCACCCATGGTCCTGATGAGCAAAATAATGTTTTATCAGGACATGGTTTAATTGGAAGTACAGTAATGCTAATTTGTTAATGCTACCATTTATTATAATTATGGTGCATTTTCTCATTGGATTCTGAATTTTTCATGATTATTTGCATTTGTGACCCGATCTGGCAAAATGAGTCGGAAGTCGCAACGTTCCATTTTAAGATACGGGCAGATAATGTGAAAAAACAATGAAAAAATCAAGAACTTTAAACGCGATTTTCTCAGGTTTTCAATTTAAAAAAGAGGGTAGACAACCATAATTCAAATGGGTATATCTTTAAAACCATTTAAGGTATGGCTTTGACTGGGATATCATTTTAAGCTTATGGTCTCTTTCCATTGATACCAAAATCTCAATTTTGAAATTTGCGACATCCGACTCATTTTGCCAGATCGGGTCACATTTGTTAACAGCTGTGTTTTCTCTTCAGGCTGTGGTGGATGCTGTGCTAGCCATCAGGAAACCCAATGAGCCCATTGATCTTTACATGGTGGAAATCATGGAGATGAAGCACAAAACCGACAGTGACACACAGTGAGACGCTTTTCTTCTTTACGCTGAGAGACAGAGAGAGAGAGTTCATATCACTCTAGACCTGCAGGCCTGATGGAAGCATGGTGTTTGTTTGTTTGTGATTGTCAGACTTATCAGAGGTCTGGTGTTGGATCATGGAGCCAGACATCCGGACATGAAGAAGAAAGTGGAGGACGCGTTCATCCTCACCTGCAACGTGTCTCTTGAATATGAGAAAACGTGAGTGTAAAGATTTTCTCCTGTAGATGTGCGGCGCAATGCTGATGTTTGTCAAGGAGAATAATAACAATCAGGTCTGTGAAACTTTCTCCTGACAGAGAGGTGAACTCTGGGTTTTTCTACAAGAGTGCGGAAGAGCGAGACAAATTGGTGAAGGCAGAGAGGAAGTTCATTGAAGACCGTGTGATGAAGATCATTGAGCTGAAGAACAAAGTCTGTGCAGATAACAAGAAGGGCTTTGTTGTCATAAACCAGAAGGTGATGCAGATATACTGATCAGATTTCAACTATTGTGCTAAGTTAAGCACTGTGTCTGGCATTATAACATTTGGCGCTTGGTTATTTGTGTGCTGTTACATCTAAGTGGTCATTAGATGTTGCATTATAACTGATGTCTGGAATATAGAAAATATTGTATAAATGAGGATATGAGTCATATCTACAGATATGGAGTCGGGTGAAGGGTGGGTTCAGTCAGGTAAAGAATCAGAACTCAACAGAACACTCTGACCTTTAATGACAGATTATCACACACACACACACACACACACACATATATATATATATGAACATCTTCTGTGGAAGGCACGGGACCATAAAATGTATTTTGGCTGCATTTACACTGGCACAAAACTCACATCTGACACATTAGAATGTGTTGCACGTGTAAATACAAAAATCCACACGTGATCTGATTTTTTTCATATCCGCTCTGAGCCACTTCCAAGATTTTGTAGATTTTAATCTGATACATATTCAATATCCAGACATCCATCATGCATGTAAACACACACATTCAGTTCACTTTGGCTATAACATCACTTTTTCACGACGGATTGCGTTGAACTTCATTATTTCACACATGTACCGAACCTGACTACAATGCCAGTGCAAAATAAAGAGCATTAAAGCCAAATATAAGGAGGCTATAAGGATATGTGGAATTTTGTTGTCATCGATGTGGAAAGAATTAAAAGCCGTCTTTTTGATGGCAGCATTAAAAAACACGCTTTCACTTTTTTGTCAAATTACCCCGTTGGGTGTGTTTTTTTGCCAACTTTTGAACAGATGAATTAGCAAAAGTCCATCCACAAGGGCCAATCATGGTGCTCATATTATTAAATGACTGGAATCTTTTTTACTAATGTAAGTGTAAACAAGATAAAAAAATCGGGATAGGTGCTTAAGATCTGTATTTTAGCTTTAAGACTTGCGGTATAAACGAAGTTCTGGACCACTTTACTTGATTGCTATGAAGATGTGAACAGACTTTCAACCAGCATAACAGAAATGTTTCTGGAAAAAATGACCTACCCTGCCTTGAACTGAGTAATTCATGTGTGGCAGGGGATCGATCCATTCTCTCTGGACGCTCTGGCTAAAGAAGGCATTGTGGCCCTGCGGAGAGCCAAAAGAAGAAACATGGAGAGGTGAGGGACAAACTTCACACCTGCTGAGTCTGACATGGCTCAGTTCTGTTACTCTGTCGGTGAGAAATATAGTCAGACACCATTAGAGGTGTAACAATATTGAAAACCAAAACAACGTGACACACCACCCACAGAATGTACAGCAGAACTCCTATGGCGTACTGAGCGCCCCAAGTGAGCTTACTATATCCTCTCAGAAGATTAAGCTTTCTTTCTTGATATTTGATTAAATAGTAATTGGTACATATTTAGCACCTAATAAGGACTGTGTATTTTTAAGCCCAGGATTGTAGGTATTGCACACATTATTTCTTCTTTTCCAGAAGTTTTGCACTAATAATCCTAAGAAATTGCTGCAAAGGTTTATGAATTTGTGAACTAAACCACACAAATACTTTTGTAATTTCTGTAATTTTATAATCAGCGAAAGGAGTTAATCAGCACTCAGTACTTAATATTAAGTCCTTAAGATATTAAAATTATATCTTCAATAGATTTCCACAGCTTTAAAATGGCCCTATGTAACAACTAAATATGGTGTACGTTGACATGGCCATGGACAAACTAACTGCAAAGTAGTTAAGTGGCATTTTTTTTTCCCCCAAGTATTTTCCAAAAACAACTAAAAATCAACTGGGAAACTGTATATGACTTAGGCATATGGCTGGTTAATTTAATGGAGCATTTGTAATGTCCCTTTCTTTATTAAACGGCTTTAGAATAATGCCCATTACAGTTGCCCAGTACACTAAAGTTACTTTCCGTTTCTCAATTCCAAGAAGGCAAAAAACAGACCTGCATCCATCTTTATTTTGATATGTTTAAAATGAAATGAAATATGATATTAAACACAAACTTCCTTTTTATTTCTTGTTTCAAAATGTTAATATGTGGCTTATGCCACATCTGTCTGCTCTGATAATCAATTAACTGAATTATGTGACAAGTCAGAACTATTTATTATTATTATATTTAAAAGTCTGTACATTATGAAATGGAGCAAAAAGTTCAGTCAAATATACAATGATAGCGCTCAGTACAATGTTAACCTTTTTAAAAAGGTTATTAAACTTAATTTTGCCCTTAGCCAAAACAATTTGCCCAGGAACAAATAATAGATTTATGGGACCAAAGATTGCCTGTAAGATGTACCCAAAGTTCCACCTGAAACCCACGTGGAGCAAATTTTAAACTAGGCACTACTTTTATACATCAACCATAGATTTGAAGTTTGAGTAACCACATTATCCCATTACAATTAAAACTACATTTCGTGGTGCAACAGCAGTAGTGTTTTGAACATTTGAAGTTTTTCCCCTCAGTCATGGTTAAGGTGAAATGCGTTTGGGATATTAGGTCCACACAAGTCACCTCCCGATGCATCCTTGACAAAAGAGGCAGAGCAAGAACACATCCAGGGTTTTAATGTGAACACATCCAGAAATGGCCACTGTCTTCAAGTATTAGGTTCAGCATTGCTATTGCCATGCTTTGGACCCTGCTGCCCCACAGAAAACAGAGCCCAACTCAATGTACAGCTCAATGTTGCATTGCTTCAAAGAAGCTTTATATATAATGATAAATAAATGCAGAAAACAGAATACATGGTATTATTGCACATTTTATTGTTCAGTATGAGATGTAAATTAATTCAACTTATTATGGATACTAGGCGAGTAGTTGGTTTGAGTAATGTTCAAAAAGACTGCTTGCATAGATATCGGTCACTGAAAACATGAGCAAGACTCAAGCTATTAATGTATTTTTACCGCAAGGAACATTGAGTAACATTAAGTGATCAACAGAAAAGTTACAATATACAATGAAAATGAGTGCTAAAAGTGTTGAAGTAGAATCATGTGATCATGTGACCTGTCCGTCAGACTGACTCTGGCCTGTGGGGGTGTGGCCATGAACTCTGTGGATGACCTCACGTTGGACTGTCTGGGACATGCTGGGCTCGTGTATGAACACACACTGGTGAGAAATTCACCTTCCCTCAACACTCACCTAAACACTCAACATTGACTGTTTGCTCACAGCTGCTCATGTGTTGTGTGTCAGGGCGAGGAGAAGTTCACCTTCATCGAGGAGTGTGGAAACCCTCGTTCTGTCACCCTGCTGGTCAAAGGGCCCAACAAACACACCCTGACCCAGATCAAAGATGCGGTGAGGGACGGGCTCAGAGCTGTCAAAAATGCCATTGAAGATGGTAAGTGATGCACTGGGGGGGTGAGTAAGAGCGGGGGTGCTGTTGGCTAATGATGATGATGATGTGTGTTCAGGTTCAGTTGTTGCGGGTGCTGGTGCATTTGAGGTGGCTGTGGTTGACTCCCTGATCAAACATAAGCCCAAGGTTAAAGGTCGCGCTCAGCTGGGCGTGCAGGCGTTTGCTGATGCTCTCCTGGTCATTCCTAAGGTAATGAGTTAAATTCTGCACAATATGAACAGATGAAATTGTCATGTTAAGGATGTAACTTCAGTTTTAATGTTTATTTAAAGGTTCTGGCTCAGAATTCAGGCTACGACCCACAAGAAACACTTGTGAAACTGCAGAGTGAATATAAAGAGTCAGGACAGCTGGTGGGAGTCGACCTGAGCACAGGCATGTAACACACACACATAACACACTCATCTCACAAACTCACACGAGTTGCAGTGCAGAGAGTAAAACACTAACCTGATATTTGGTCAGGTGTTGAGTCAGTGTTTGGATGAGCTGATTTAAGTGAAAGTGACATGTTTTGTCAGATATGGTAACCCATACCCGAAATGTGACCTCTGCATTTAACCCATCACTGGTGAGGAGTGAACACGCACTGCAAGTCATGAACACACACACACCCGGAGCAGTGGGCAGCTATCACTGCAGCACCCGGGGAGCAATTTGGGGTTTGGTGTCTTGCTCAAGGGCACTTCAGTTGCTACCTGCCGGCGCTGGAATCAAACCAGCAAACTACTGATTTACAAGCCAGACTCACCAGTAGGCCACAACTGCCCCAGAGCTTGTGTGGATTTCACTCCGCTAGTTTCACGCATGCTGATTTTTTGATGAATGATTCAATTTATGATTCGATGATTCAATTTAGTGAATTGAATCATTAATCTGAAACAATGGTACACAGAGCTGATGAACATTACACTTCTGAATCTGACTAATCACATAACGCAGATTCATGACACACACGCGCACACACACACACATACACTAATTTGCTAAGAAAACCCTCAAATGAGGAACATACTACTGCATACTAAAGCTTTAATTTGCAAAATATATTTGTTTTATTTCTGTATTGTTTATCACATCACTGCCCTACAGTCCATACAGTACACTTCACAGTTGAGTCCAACATTTTTATTTGTATAAAAAACATCATGTCTTCAATCCCCCAGTAAGGGGAACACCCCGTTCTGCCATTTATAATAAATATCCAGGATGTCATACAAATAATTTAATTAAAAAGATTGAATGCTGCATTATTTAGTCTCATCATTTGTGTAGAAGGATTTGTTTTGGTGTGTGTGCACTGATGTTTGTCGCATTGTGTTTCTGGAGTCTTATGCTCAGTTCTGTTGATTTTGTTTGTCTGCTGCTTATGATTGCTTGTTTAAACATGCTTGTTGTTCTGTGGCTGAGATCTCAGGACATTTATGTATAGCTCAGCTGGTGGGATTATTTAATTAAACGTTTAAGACCTTATTTTATTTGTAATCTCTACATGTTCAGTTGACAGGTGCTATTAAAACATCTTTAGAAATATAAATATCTGTATGTGTGGTTCTCTGTGGTCTCGCAGGCGAGCCAATGGTTGCCGGAGAAGCTGGTGTTTGGGATAACTACAGCGTGAAGAAACAGCTGCTTCATTCATGGTGAGATGCTCTCTTTTGAACACTACTGAGACTGCTGTAATATAGATGGATAAAATCAAGTCAGATCTGTGTGTGTAAACTGATAAAGAAGTGTTGTTAAAAGTTTGGATTGTTCAGTTTGTTTGTCTTTGGTCTTTGCAGCACTGTCATCGCCAGTAATATTCTTCTAGTGGATGAGATCATGAGGGCGGGCATGTCTTCACTCAAGGGTTAACTGACGAGCAGCTGTCCAATCAGTGATGTCCGTCTGGATTGGCTCCTTCAGTCGGTTTATTTATGAGATTGTTAGATGCACTAAAGTTCAACACACACTTTCCTTGTACCCATTAAACATTTGGTTCAGTTATTTGTCTGGATTCTTTGTGAACGATGATGAAATGAGTGAACCACTCATCGTTTATTACTGCAGGAGTGATTTTTAGCATTGCTTTTAAAGCAGATTCAGCTGTATGTGTTTGTTAGACAATGTTTAGGAATGTTTGTGTGGGAAATAGTCTCATTCATGTTCATTATAACATCGCCAGCAGTATGTAGTGCAGTTAATCCACCTTGAAACTATTTATAATCAAATTCTTTTTGGTGATTGGGAACTATACAAACAATATCTTTTATAGTTACTAAATTATTTTGCTGAATGTATCACTTCTTTTATGCTGGTTTAGTGACATCAATCATTTCATAGAATGAATGGTTAAAAATTGTGATGGTTTAGTTAAAGGATTTGGTTGTGTAAAACTGACAAAGTTGCCCTAAAATGTAAAATATTTTCCTAAGATCGGAGAACCAAAGTGGCAGGATACACAAATACCAAATGTATATGAAATTAGGCAGTATTTAAAAAAATTCTCAACACAAAGTACTTTCAAAAAGTAGTAAAAGTTTCCTCTTAAAACCTATTTACAGACCAGCTGAGACCAACGTTTACTAAAGAATGGAGAGAAAAAAAAAAGGTGGGGTTGGCCTTTTGGATAATTTGAACAAGCTTACTAACTATGCCCACAGTGATTGGCTGATAAGGAATGTGTCTCTTTCTGCGAGTTAACCAAAGTATTGTAGAACAATAAGGTATTATGTTGGCATATTTAAAGATTTTAAAGACTGCAGCCATAAATGGAAACTTTGGCATTATGAAAGTGTCCTCTGTGCACTTCGCTTTGCTGGATTCTCAACAAACTTGGTCTTGATGCCACGGATCTGTAACACAGTCCCAAAAAATCCATCAATGAGCAGTCACAGGTTGAGGGGACCTACTCATGCAATGGGGGTTAAGTTCCAGCCAATACCAGGATCTCAGGCACCTCTCAGGGCAATTGGACAGGAATGTCAACCCCCAAAACGTTACTGTGAAGCCAAAACTGCTAGATACATTTTGGTGCCAGCCAGTTATTCTGTAACAGTTTGTCCAAGGCATAAAACAGACTGGATCTAAATGCAGTTTTAGAGTTAATTTATTTAAACCAACATGAACAAAATCCATAGCTTGGCCATTAAAATTTTACATGAACTATGAAACAAAACGCCAACACATACAATAACCGACAAAGGCAAATACAGGGGTATATATACAGAGACTAATCAGGAAAACAAGGCACACCTAGGCACAATCAGGGTGGGGTAACACTAGAGATTACAAAGATCAGGGATAAAGACTACAAAACAAGACTTCAAAATAAGAGACATGACACTATAACAAAACAACAAACCAGACTTATGACAGATGTACTGGCTCTACTCTTAGTCTATCTGTCTTTTATTTCCCCAAGGTTCTGTAGTCAGCAGGATCCGGACCTTATCCAGACCAAATGGTGGGGAGACCGACCCAGTCTTTTGCAACCTTTGTTTGTAACATTGAGTGCTTGACATCTGTCACAAACCTGACAGTTTTCAAATCAATATAAAATTATAAATTACTATTTTAAGATCTCTTTTACAGAAAACAGTTACTTAAGGTGCCAGAGGAGCACTGGCTCTCTAAGTTGAGCCTGGCTTCTCCCAAGGTTTTTCCTCATCTATATATCATTGAAGTTTTGGTTCCTTGCCACTGAAGACCTAAAGACTATACTATTTCACTATTTCTTTTTCTCCCATTCTCTTTTTATTATTCAATGTTCAAATATTTTATGATATTATTGCAAAACCCTTTCACTTCTGTTCTAAAAAATGTATCTTCTTTCTAAGTACCATCTTCATGTAAGCTGGAACGGTATATCAGTGAGTATTGTGTTCCCTGGGAAACAAAATCCCTTCCCAATTTATCTTCAATGCCTTGGCATAATATTTGTCAAATTTGGTGACAATTCCATAAATTCCCTAGGAGACGTATTTAAAAATTCAGAGCCTGGAATTGACAAAATATCCATGTACAATCCAAAATGGCCCACATTCTGCTGAGCAGAGCTAATGAATGCAATTTTGAAAGTTGTCCTGCTTGATGAGAACAATATGTGTATCAAGTTTAGTGACTTATAGGCAAAACTTTCCCCATCACTTTTGTCAACCAAACCCATTTCAAGCATGTTAAGCGCCTTAAATACATTTTAGTGTGGTTTTAACATTTGACACGTTACCATGGAAATAATATTTGTTATCACAAATCCTTTTAGAACGTTGCATCATCCAAGTCTCAACATTATTTTGGTAAAGTCTAAAGTGACTTTGCTAAATTGGCTAAAGTGACAAACTTCCTGTTGCCAGTTGGTGGCGCTATGACGTGACTCACAATAGTTCAATGTCATATCAATGTCATGAGCCCACCACAATAAACATATTTGCAAAGTTTGACGTAAATCGCTCAATGCTTGCTGAGACTCACAAATCCTTTTAGAACTTTATATCAGCCATGTCTCTATATTATTCTGACCATATCTGAAGTGACTTAAATGTAAGTTTTAGTCACAGTCGTCGTATCAATGTCATCAGCCTGCCACAACAAACAGAAGTTTGGATCTGTAGCACATTGATATTATTTTTTGTTTGTTCTTATTGATATTGTTGCCTTGTTCTTAGGGGTTCAAGCACACAGCGCTGAATCCCTATTGTAATTGTTAGGGTTGTTGTTATTATTATTGTTATAATTATTACTTTGCTGTAAAATTGATCATTGAGATCAAACTGTAAGGCCTGAAACCTCAATCTTTAGGCAAATCTACAGTATTTGTTCAGTAGTTGAATACTTTTGCAGTAAGAAAGCCTCTAAGAGGTTTGGTCTAATTACTTTTGACATTTTGAATGTAGTTGTCTGAAGAATGTTAAATCAAGAAAGCCTTTATGTAAAGACATTAGCATTTTATTACCTTTTTTGAAAAATGTTTAATTTCAAAAAGTTTCAAATACACCTTACGAAACAGTTTATCACAGGCTACGTCCATGCTTTTTATTGTTAAATGTTTTTAAAGAATAAGAGTAAGGCTTAATAAGCGAACTTAACAATGGACAGGCAGGGTCACCAAGTATTAGTAACAGCACAGCTTGTGTAACCCAGGCTCAAAAACATTTGTAGTTTGAGCCAGTTTATAAATGCAGTTAGACTAAATAATAAGGAATGTAAAGAAAATGTTAAGATTAAAGATGAAATACAAAATATCTCATGTTAAATATGCTTTAGTTACAGTATAAGGCAGTAAGAAAAAAACTGCAGTCAAACTTTTTCATTCGGAGCTCTTGGTCTGCTGGCGCAGGTGAGCAGCCAATTGAGTGTAATTAGGTCAAGCTGACTCCGCCCCCTAAGAAAACCGCGCAAAGGCGAAAGATAAAAAAGTGACGAGAAGAGAAGCGTGAGCTGCGCGGAACTCTTGATTTATTCAATTTATACAAGTAGTGTAAGTTATTTTGTCGAGAAACAAAGTGTCTGAGTATTTTTTTTTACAAGAACTTACTTTTATCCTGTTGATCCGTGCCGCGTCGCGCGGGAGTCCAGTGGAGTGGACCATTATTGCATCATCTGCTGAAAACCTGAAAGAAAATAAGAAATAGCATTTATACACAAGGGAATCGGCCAGTTTTGTCATCCTAGAAATCTAGATTTCGTAATTACCCGTTCGTAGACTTCATTGATGTGAATGTTTCACATGTGCATTGTGTAAAGATGGCGAGACCACGAGAGACGCTTATCCATTTGTTTTGTTTTTTCCCCGTGGTCGTCTGCATTGCATCGCCTCTAGCAAGTTTCGTTGGACTTCTGGAGGTTTGAAGTATCTATTATATTTTGAGTACTGGACCATTTATTATAAGGAACTGCGGAAAGAAGTATCATTCGTTATTATTCGGACTGACACTGGATTGTGCATTTCAAGAGTTACTGATACAGAGCTCATGCACATTCCATTTGTGTATAATTGTGTAGGGTGCCAATTTGTATATGTGATTCCATGTAAACGCTGATATTTACATTTATTCATTTTCGCGAGGTTGGTTTCTGCTTGCGCGCGGGAACAAGGGGGCGGTACTGGCTCCTCTGTGATTGGTCGTTTCTGAAGAGTGAGATTTGATTGACAGCTATGGAAGTATGCTGAAACAAAGCTAAAGAAAACGGCATTCGAGATTCTATCAGGTAAGAAACACTGCGGAATTCGGGCATTTGTGATGAAAGAAAACAGTGGCTTGTTTAAAATTTCATCTAAGTATGTTTCTAAGAAATATGTTTGTGTAGCTAAACATCAACATTGGTTTCATTCATCACAAATGCCCGAAATTAGCAGTGTTTCTTACTAGGCCATAAGGTGAACCCGATTTTCGTTTCATCTCGTTCCGACCTCTGGCATCTACGTACCATTTACTTCATAAAATAAACACGTTCATACGAGTTCGAAAGTAAAAGTTCTCCTTTTGTAATCCCGCAGTTTTTTTATAATCGATGTTTTAATAAAGGACTAGTTCGCTTTGAGCGTAATAAGAACTACCCTTTTGTACATTGCACTACCCTTTTGTACATTTCTGTTTATATCCATTTCTGTACATTTCTGTTTATATCCATCTGTACATTATGCCAATAGCACACCATATCTGTAAATAACCTGTATATAACATAACCTATATCCTGCACTTTACTGCTTATTGCACTTCTGGTTAGACCTAAACTGCATTTGGTTGCTCTGTACTTGTACATGTGTAATGACAATAAAGTTGAATCTAATCTAATCTAATCTAAAAAGAAAGTAGTAAAACGGCCGTCACATGATTGTTTTTGACCAATGCGGTGGCCGCATTTAGTAAACAGAAATCCACTATGGTGGCCTATATGGCCTCTGAGAGTAGCAGCGACAGTGAAGAAAACACTCCGAAAGTCCTACATACGCGAGCAAAAAGGATTATAGACTACGCACTATGCAATCAAGAGGCAAATAGACAATCATTTAAGTCAATACATTAAACCCGCATCTGTCAGATACCCACCAACATTGCTGTAACATGCGTACGTATGTACGTTATACAGTATGTACAATTTAAACTTTAAACAGACAGAGTCAAGTGTTGCAACTGACCCCTAGCAGGGGACGGTTGCAACAGTCCACAGGGACAGTTGCAACATTCATTAAAATGCATAAAAAACATATAATAAAAAACATTATATAACATCATATTGCAATTTCTTTATATTTGTCACGAACTACGTTACCCAGAACCCCATGCTGGGACCATGCCCGCCACAGGTGGTGGCGATTATACTCATTAAAGACTAAATATAAGTTCACCTTTGCTGCTGCTCTGGGCGAAGTCTAGTTTTGCCCTGGCAGCTATTCTGAGTTTCCCTCTGGTTTTGGATTGCTTGTTATTACCTGGACTGCCTACCCGTGTACAATTGTTCTCTGCCTGCCTCTTGACTCTGCTTGTCCCTTGGTTTATGTTTTGGATTGCTGCCTGCCCCGAACGCTGCCTGGTATTCAGTTTACGTTTTTTGCTCTGCCTCTGATATATCTGTTTGCATTTTAATAAAGTTTTAATAAAGTCTGCATATGGATCTTAACATGACTGAGACTTCATTACATACAAAATGTTAAGTGGCTAAATTTGTTAAATTGGCTATATAATGACAAAACTTGCTATTCTAGCTAGATACAATAGCTTTAACACTTGATGGCTATGCCTATTAGGAGCTAAAAAAACACTGATTTAAATTATATGAATGAATAATGCTTCACAAAAACAGTATGAGAAATATTGTGAACATTAAAAAATACATGAGCAGCATCAGCATTCATACACACATACATGAGCAGCATGAGCATACATACACACATACATGAGCAGCATGAGCATACATACACACATACATGAGCAGCATGAGCATACATACACACA
>JAZGTK010007334.1:0-19518 GCA_036877625.1 Ambastaia sidthimunki | reverse complement strand
TTCCTCACTGAGTTATTAGACTGAGGAGACGTGCATCGGACATCAGAGAGCTTCTCTGCGTTCTCCTCATGCTGGATTACAAACTGGCTTTGCTCTGATTGCATGAGCTTCAGAAATGCCTCTGCCATGACCCAGTATTCTGGACAAGTGACAGATGATCCCTCTGTGCAGTCTTGCTGAAAGAGCCATCTGGGTTGAGCACACTGTATTTATCTGCAGAGTGGCCACAGACAATGAAGGCCGATGGGGGAAGGGGGCAGTGAGATGGGCACCCGCTTTTTTGTGTGGGTGCACGAACCCAAATACATCTGCAGCTTTTCCGTGTCAACCTCGCTGACAGGTCGGTGTGTTCACGGGCAGCTTGAGGGTCAGTGGATATTTATCCAATTTTAAAAAAGCATTAAAAAATATGCTAATTTCGTCAGGGATGCTAATTTTCGCCAGTCCAAAATGCTGTGCCGTGAGCATACACACAGAACAAACTACAATTTTTACTAGACTTTATGCCAATAGTCAAATATCTGGTTTGGGGGACCACATATGACTAAAAGAGCAGGAATAGCTCTAATGTTTTTAATTATTGACAAATTAACAGGTATGAAAACTTTGTGGGAATGGCACGGTTATAAAAACAGAGTTTTTATAAACATTTTGGGCTTAAGCCTCAGAAATCCACTTCCGTTGCCACCCATGATAACACAAAGCATGATAACACACAATTTCACAAACCAGCCCATCAAAGTCACCCTTAAACCTGTTTCAGATCTGCTGTGAGGAGCAATTCTGAGTAGAACTGCTGATTCTGTCCTCTAGAATTACTCAAATCTTTAAATGTTCCTGGTGTTCCTGCCTGTCTGGACCCTCAGAGCCATACAGATTCTCACAGATAAAGATCCATGTAGAACATCTCTCTGAATATTGGAACAAGACAAAGTCCTGCCAAGGCCAAATTATACATCAATATTCTACACACACCGCAACATCATGTCCAGACCTCCTCAGCAGCTACTACGTCCAAATTCAGACTGAACTGGGACAGGATCTTTAAATCAGATTAGCATAAGAATAGAGAACTTGGACTAATTAAGATATAGGATATAATGTGAAACAGAAAGCCATCACTTATGGAGCGTGTCATGGACAACTGGAACAATCTGTTCTGAGAGAAAAATTTCACTAGACAAATAATATATCAGTAAAGAAATGACCTTTGAGGAAACATTGTTGAAGCTGACTTTTGTAAATGCCAAACTGTTGGTATTCATAGACTGAAAACACTGAATTTTTGTACTGGCGTATGTAATAGATGCACAACTTGCAAAGGACCTCAGATGTGTTTTTTCATAGCCTCTGGGTTGGGAGTGAAATGTGGTACATTTTTCAGTCCCACAAGAGCTGAATTTTGTCCTCAGGGAAGGTCGTTAGATAGGACAAAGTCAGGACTGAAACCCGGGCAGAATTTATCTCCTTTAAATGTATTTATAGCAAAATAACAGGCTTTATCAAAAAGATGGACAGATTTATTTTATCACACAAAATAATGGCTACTTATGTTGTGGTTTCAGGTTCATATGGAATCACAAATTCTGCTGTGTCAACAAACAGCACAAAATGTCTTTTGAGAACAGGGGTCAGTTGAGACAACAGATATCTTTCAGAGCAAGGTTGAGATAAAGGACATTGTGTCCAAAGCGCATCATTTTTCAACTATTAAATATCTTTTAAAACATCATTACAAACAGTTTAACATTTAAGTATTTGTATTTAGAACATTTTGTATTCTTTATGTAAAAATTCAAATGAAATTGAATAGTACTCACAAAATAAAAAATTCTGTCATGATGAAAAAAATCATCTGATGTATTACATCTGTATAATGAAAGTGAACTGTAACCCGGGACTGTCAAGCTCTAAATATGACAAAAAATAATCCATATGATTTATGTGGTACATTTCAAAGGAAAACACAGAAATTTGGAGCCAGTCCCCAAACTAAAACACTCATGCAATACAAATGTAACTGAAATCTGATTAGAGGAAGAAGCTCTTGTCCTCTGTGATCAATGACAAGATAATATTTATCTTGTCACCACATTCTTTTATAGTTTTAAACACTTTTAAATTAAAAACTGAAGGTTGTAAAACTCCAAAATGTTAACATGATGAATACAGTAATCCATAGTAATTTGGTTCAATCCAATATCAATTAGTGACAATTCCGGAATCCGTAATTAGAGTTAATTTGTGGAATGAGATCGTTCAATTTAAACTGTTCAAAGTAACATACATTGTTCGCAACCCCTGCGGACAGACACTAATGACCATTTATACCATAACAACCCTTCTGATCCCATTTCAAACCCAATGTGACATCTGTCAGAGCCAATCTGGCTGTTCACACACACATAGCTGCACGTCACACACATAGCTGCACAATGTCATATTAAATGACCTCGTAATATCATTCCATGCCATTAAAGTCATACTAAATTAAAACAAAGTGAGAGATTATTTACATAGCCCAAATTTGCCAATTTTAACCAGGTTATGTTAATTTAGTTAGCACCAATAAAATGCAAATCAACTGTTTTGGACCAGTTGAAAACAGGATATCCAATTTTCAAGAGACATTAAACAGCAACACATACCAAACTGCATAGAAGCTACAGACAACCAATTAGTGTCGGAGTTTGTATTAAAATAGAAGACAGTCGTCCAATAATAGACAGCGTTCACGTCAGGTGACATACTGCATAAATCTCCTCTGACAGCTGCCGTCTGAGACACAAGGACAAGCCGTGTTTACATTCTGAGCAGTACTGTAGGATGGTAAATATCTTACAGAGTACTTGAGTCACTATCTGCTGAGTAACACTAATGTGTAACTCAATCCTGTGACCTAGTTAGAGGAGGAAGTTAAAAAGTCAGACGACCCGTCGATGCCGTGACATGGGTGCAAATGTTCCACAGTTCCACAAATGTTCTAGGAACGTGATCACACATAATGGGCGGAACGTGGTGGGGAAAATATTAAACTCAGGAACAGGAGAGTTGAGTGCTGTTAGCTCTGTGAGTGATGTGCATCATAACAATGTTCCACGTTTTAGCACTAGTTACCTAATAATAATAAAAAAATAATAATAACACTACCTCTACAGCATTTATTTACTTAGTTAAATGTCCTTTGAAAGTTTTTAAGTTCAATTCTTAAGTCTGTTACCATTAGTTGCACAATGAACGAACACAAACAACTAGGATTAACTAAGATTAATAAATGCTACTTGTTTAATTAACAAAGATTAATAACTGCTGTAAAAACACATTGGTTATTGTTTGTTCATTTTATCTAATGCATTCACTAAGGTTAACAAATGGGACCCTAGTGTAAAGTATTACTGAGTAATTTAAGCACCAGTGGTGGATTTTAACTAACTAAAAGACGCTACTAACTTAACTATATGTTGTCAGTAGTGTGACAGTAGCTGAACTGTAGCTTAGAATGATGTAGCTTTTGCATAAACAAGCTACTTTATCTTTTCGTACAATTCATTTTAGCAAATCGGTTCATTCTGACGGTTTATTTGAAGGCACTGGTTCTATATAACCATTCACCATCATTATATTTGTAGCAATATACAAAAAATTAACAGAATATTATTATTTTACCAAATTAAATGATAAATTATATGGTATTTTAGCTTTATTAGGGGCATGTAATGTACATTTTAATCTGTTTAATGCAGTAACCCAGCCTAAGATCCTCTCTGTTTTTGTGCCAAATAAATACTTGTCTGATTGCAAAACGAAATGCATTAGAATTAAAGAGACAGTAAAGTCTAAATCTCTTATCTTTCCATCTTTAACACACACACACACACACACACACACAGCAGCTGTTATCACGTCTAAATTTAACAGAATGAGTGGATGTGTTTGCACCAGGCTGCCTTATTCTGCGTAGACCAATAAAACACAGACTCCATCCATTTCACAGTATTCTTCAATTACTCCAGCAAACAAATATTCTCACCCAGCAGGGAGTCATCGGGGCTTTATAATCAGCTCTCTGGAATACAGAAAACAGCCAAAAAAGAAATAATGCTGTCGCTTATTTATTACAATGCCATATATAAAGCTGAAGACCTGCCGGCTGGAGAATTATTACTTCATTCAGCGTTTGGCAACAGACTAAAATACAGACACACATTAAAATACAAAAAATACAAACACACAGACACTCAATCTAATCAAATCTGAGCTCTCAGTTGACATCTCTCTATAAGCCCGAGTGCCACACTAAGAAAACTGTTGCTCTATAAATCAGTCAGAGAAACACCTGCACCCTCACTTCATTAATAAATGACAACATAAGAGGAAACTGGATAGTGAGGGAGTCCTTTCTATCATTTAAAAGGACAGAAAGAAGTATAATAAAAAAGATGCTAATCAAGAGATGCTACATCATTGGCTATTTCTCAAAACAGTGTCATTAACAACTAAACACACATTATTGTGTGTGTGTGTGTGTGTGTGTGTGTACAGGTTTGACAATAGGTGGGCCAAATTTGTAAAAATTAATTGAGGATTTACAATTTTGTCAGTACACACGTTCCCTGGGAATCAAACCCACAACCTTTGCTGCTAATGGAATACTTTACCAGCTGAGCTATAGGGACACCACTCACAAATACAGTACAGTGAGATGTCAAAAACATTAAGCACAACATACCCATAGCAACACTCGCGGGAAGTATGTCCAGCTTAAACAAATGTTGAGGACAAGCAAACACTCTCTCAGCATACACAGAAATTTCAATCTGGTTTTTTTTCGCCCCGAGTGCTTTTCACAAATTGGAATGGGGTTTGAATTAATTAAAAGAGGGAGATACTGGGGACAACATATCAGCCAAAAATTCAGTTTATCAACCTATTTTAATTAATTGAACTGATTTTCTTTATTTTAAATAGCACATAAAGAAGTTAAAAAGAAAATGGAGTCATTTTAGAACACATTACAGAGAAACTGACAAAATGAATGTTTATCAGCCCACTTAATTAATATTATGCACACTTGTAAAACCAAACGAAAACCTTATAATAAAATGTAATTTTAGCTTTTCAAGACACTGATATGTTTCTGTATAGAAGAAATACTTCAGGATGTTATAATGGAGGTTGTAAAAACACAAAGAACTCAGTTTCTCTCTCTCTCTCTCTCTCTCTCTCTATTATTACCTCTTTCACAGCACAGAATTCAGGTGATGCAAGCAGTGATCAATACAATTGACTACAAGCCTGTAGTATATATACTGTATAATAGTCAGCTCTTTATTCCAAAGAGAGAGTGTGTGTGATGCAGCCTCACCCATTAAAACAGCTCCACCCTATTTCTGGATTAGCCTTGGGCCCTTAAAAATGCTGGGAGTGTGTACAGCTGAGGGTACAAACCAGACGAATTGTGCCCCGGACTGAGGGTCCATCACTGCCCCACTTACTCACAAAAGGTCTTCCAAAAAAATCATTCTGCGTCACAATCAGTGGCCTGTCTATTCAATTATAAAGCAAAGGAGCTTTGTTTTGTCAAAGCCACTACATATACTCCCAGCATGCTTTGCGCTTTAGTGGTTGCCATGGTTATGACTTAACACTCAGAGATAATAACATGATACTGAATATAAACAAAACAAAGAGATGAACTAACACTGACGTCAGCCTAAGAAGTTTAAGCACAGAGTAGTTTCTGCATCACAAACGATTGGTTTTAAACAGGTCAGATTGGTTTCAAATCAGAGGCAGAAAAATTTAATTTGAATAAGATTAAAGACAAAGGATGACATAGGTCATGTGATCATGTATAATAACCCTTCTGTCTTGCTTTGTACATAGGAGTAGAAATATATATTATATTATATATAATATTATTATATATATATTTTCACAATTACATCCGACATGTTATTTTTATACACTTCTGATTAAACTGTTTCCAGAGAAATGCAGGACTTAGCGTGAATGCAAATTATTATATAATTTATGAATTTATAGAAAACACACTCTTAAGTTCAAAGAATTGAAAATAAAAATACTCAATACTTAAAGCAGAAAACTATGCATGCATTGACACACAGGTAGTTTCTTACCAAGGTAGAGAGATGCGTTCTCCTTTTTCACATTGTCATCCAGGTACGTTGGTCCCAGTGTGTAGATGGGAGTGGAACCCATGCCCACCAGGACCTGAGCGCAGACAAACAGGGCAACATACACAGAGTGATCGTTTCCCTCCTGGTCCCGTGGACAGGACGACACATCCAGAGGGTCTTTTCTGCTCCTGTTGCCATTCAGACACAGACCCTCGTTCCCTGCGGAGGAGTTGACTTCTTGGATTTGATAGGGTGGAGAAATGAAGTGCGGAAGTGAGAACAGAGCTGCTCCCACGGCTATAAAAACCCCACCGACCGCCAACCAGCGGGGCCTCTGTCCCCGACCCCCGAAATAACTGATGAAGACCACCACCAGCAGACTGCCGATGTCAAAACAGCTAACCAGCAGTCCAGACTCAGAGCTTCTGAGGCTGTATCTCTTCTCTATGGTGGTAATGACACTGCTGAGGTAGCCCGAGACCATCAGCGACTGGATAAACGTCAGGTAACACATACAGAACAAAAAACATCTAGAGTCGGACAAAATCACCCTCACATATTTCCTCACAGGAAAACGGATGAATCTATTGAATGAAAACCCTATTTTTTTGCCACCGGTTCGATTGGTCTCAGTTCTCACAGAGCTGCTAAGCCCGACCATGCTGGACATGGAGGGTGAGAAATCAGTCCTGGTTGGTGAATCCAACTCACTCAAGTCTCTTTTTTGATGCAAGTCGATGAATAACGAACTCTGGTCAGTATGAACTGAAGTCTGTGTCGTGCTGACCAGCCTCGGTTCCAACGTTTCTTTAATTGTCGGACAGACGCCGTTTAGAACCGGCAAACTTCTGGTCTTGTAGTAGTTCCCTGACTCTCCGTACTGACCCTGGAATTCACAGACTTCAAGAGACTCAGATATGTCACTCTTAGTCTCATCATTATAAGATGAAGTCATTTTGGCCGAATGTTACTTTTACAGTAAATAGAAACGCAACTATGATTCAATTATAAATTTAAAGCTGACAGCAGGATTGGATGTGAGACACTAGTGATGAAATAGTTGATATAGTTATCAACAAGTCCTAAGTTTCAATTCAGTCTTCATTATTTTAAAAGTGTACATTGTGGTCACATTACACAGACCTGATCATCTGATTACAGTTATCTGAACAGTTTTTAAATAATATAAGTGTGTGAATAATATCTGGCTGTAGGGATTTAATTCTGGTCATGATGCTGAAATCACTCTTTGTTGCAGAACGTGTCAGATGAAATTCAAAGTATCAGCTGTGCAGAATCCTGAAGCTGAGAAACAAGACAATGGAAACACAAAACATTTCTTATTATAAGCGATTCATTTACCAGTTATTCAATAATCAATATAAACATCGTGTCATTTGTTTTCTGAAATCTCACTGCTGTAGATTTGCGGTCCGAGTAAGACAAAGAATAATCAGAAACGTGCGCTTGACTATTGAAAAAATGTTGGGAACAATAAAAAAACTGGTGTCAATCTATCGCAATAATTTGTTTATCTAGAGCAAATACTTCCTGACATATCATATAAGAAGTCATGACTTTATACATGAGGATAATTCAGAAAAATCGTACAATATAACGTAAGTCTAAACACTGATGTATTCATATCAAGTAAGTCACATCGCGACAGCTCGATTCTTAGACCTGAACTTCAAATATGGAGACATATAAATGATTAAAGGTCGGAATAATAAATTGAGAGATAAATAATGTACTTACACGGGCAGATAGAGGCAGAGGTAGAGAGTTGTTGTCCTCGAAACAGACAGTGAGTGAATGAGATTGCGGATTTGATGAAGAAGGGGGACGGAGCTCTACACGGTGCATTCTGGGAAATGTAGTTCTCAGAGATTTAAATATACAATTTAATGTTTGGACAGTTGACAGTTCAGAAAAAGACAGCTTAGGTCTGTTTTAGGCTTAGGACAGCTGAGTGCCTGAGAAACGTTTTTTGAGCGTTTTTTCTGACTCAGAGACAACATACATTCGTGACTATAATCACTTTATTAATTTGTGTTTAACATAAGACAGACCCATAAGAGATTAATATAAAAGTCTTAACATGTATTCTGCAATTTTTGAAATTAACCTTTCAACACAAGTATTGAGAAAAACATGTTTGTATATTGCCCAAAATTACAAAACTACAGGTGCGAATAAATAACATTGTATAATTGTATATTCTGACTATTCCTCAAGGATTTTTCCAGGAATTATGTTTTAACTTTTCCCTTTATAACATCCTTCTGATATAGCGCACGTACTGTAGATCAGGGAAAGCACAGTGCCGCCACCTATAGGTCAGAGCGGTTTACAACATCTGAACTTAAAGCTAGAACAGCAGTCACAAATCACTGAAGTTGTCATGTTTACTTTGTGTGTACTTTGTGTGTATACACAGGTACGTTTGTTTAAACAGCTATATTACCTTTTATCTAAAATGTGTAACTTGTATGTGTAACTAGAATTAAATCACAAACAATATCAGATATAAACATACATAATAATCTTACAACTACTCAAATAATCTTACAAGTACACTAAATTATACCTCAAAAAGGATTAAATATTACTTTTGCAAAGTTTAATAGCTATTGGAAAATACCTACTGGAATATATTAACATTTAATTAATCAGACCAAACATTTCGAAATAGAATTTGAAAGGAATTGCGTGTTAATATTACATCTAACTTCAGCAAAAAGACATGCCTATGAAATATCCAAGCCAGGTTTTCTTAACCAGTTTAGTTTAGACAAGGTAGAGTGCTGCCCTCTAGCGATACAACTATGACAAACTTACACAGCTGCCCAGCAGTCACTCTGTCTAACTCTCCAGTGTTGCTACATAGTGAGTGAAAGTCTAATTTTACTTGCATTAAAAACTCTGGTTCTGCCTTTCTGTACTACAGATGGTAAAAAGGCATAAGCCAAAACAGAATAATAGTGCAGAAGTAACCCTGAAAATAACACCAGATAAAACCAGAAACTAGTTCTACAATAGTATATTATTTATATTTGTAAATGTTTAACGTCTAAAAACAAGTTGCATTTTATGTCATTTGAAACCCCATTTAAATGCATTTGTTTCAAAGCACACACACAATAAAGAGAAACAAATAATTGACAGATTTTTATTCACAACAGCTTCATGGCTTTCCAGAAGCCAGAATTGTACTAACACCATCGGTTAAAAATAATGTAATTTGTAAATTTGGCAGGTCACGTTATATTCAACTATTTTTAACTTCAAAAATGAATTTAGACATTTGTAATGGTCAGGCACAGAGTGACACGAAACTCAGTCAATATTAAGTTTGAACAAAAGCCTGTTTCACATTCTTCATAAACTAAACAAGCTCTGTTATAAATGAAAATTGTCGTGGGTTAGTATTATGTTAAAGGTAGTTTTTTCCATCTTAAGTCGTATGATAAAAGCACTTGTGGTGAACATTTCATTAACAAAATCGAATGCAGCTATCTAACATTTTAATGTGATGCAACATTTGTGAGAAAACTATTTCACCAGCATGTTTAACCATTAAACCCATTAACATTAAATGTATTCAAATGTTCAAGCAGTGTTTTATAATGTAAACAGTGTACTGAACCTAATAAGCTGTACAAAGTAAACAAGTCACCAATTAGACACATGAAATGCAGCTTTTAAGAAATAAAGACACCAGAAGGCATGTTGTGATATTTAAAGACCTAAAATATTGTCAAACAGTTGTTTTTGTATAAATGATACTGTGAGATATACTGAGGTTGAGAAATGTCAGAAAGTGCATCAAATATCTTGGGAAACAATCGGCATGTAGTTAAAAGTAATGGCTTTACCATTTTAACCAGCTTCTTAATAAAAAATATATTAAAACCTTACTTCAATGGCGTTTTCCCACTTTAAAACAAACCCAACACTTAAGATGCATCTGATACTTTACCTATATTTTTTATATATATAATTTTTTTACAAAATACATAACACTGTTTTCTAATAAATGGAAGCACCTGTATAAAACAACATAATTCATGACATGATTCATACAGGAGAGCAGTCCATGACCTGTGCGGTTAGTGTCTCTAAGTTATCAGCTTCACAGTGCACGGCAGCAGTCTTTTGTCAACGGGGTTGGGCCCACGGCGCTACCCTCTGAGTCCTGAATGTCCCTGGGTTTGTGGGTAAAAGGTTTGATGCTTCCATTCCATCTATCAGGTTGGGGTGAAGGAGTCTCCTCAGGTTGCTCTAGAGGTTTGGCTGGCTGTGGGGAGACGGGAAGATATCCTTGGGCCTGAAAAATGTCCTCCTCTTCCTCCAGCTGGTGACCTGGTGCCTGGAGATCCAGTGGATCCTGCAGGATTTTGGAGCCACTCAACAGGAAGTCGTGGTGGGTCTCCAGCTCGGTGACACCATTGCCACTAAACGTCATACCATCATTGTCCTGCTCATGTTCCAGCTGTTGAACCCAGGTTGCTTCTCTGAGAAGACCCTTGAGTTTGGTTGGGTGCCCCTCTGGCAGATCGTTGAGAGACTTTAGAGTCTCTTTAAGTGTTTTAGGTGTTTGGGGACCTGTAGTGATGGGGCTTGGTGAGACAGCAGGGGTCCATTCCTCTCTGAAAGGGGCTTCAGCGCCGCTGGCCTCTTCCAGGACCCCGGAACCCAGCTCAGCCAGGGGGTCAAGCTTATAGGTTTGGTTGAGTTTCTTTAAATTTCTCAGCAGTGCAAACATACTATCTACATCCTTCCAAAAGTTTGTCCAGTCATCCAGGTTAGGACTGTAGTCGTGTCTGTATTCATATAGACATTCCTGTACACTGTACAAATCTTCCAGTCCTTGCCAGTTGACATCCTCTGTGAAGTTGGGCAGCTTAAGATTTGTGTAGGTCCCAGGATGGCTGTGCTCTGGAGAAGGCAAGAAAATAATCAGTTAGTTCAGACAAATGCGTGCGATTATTCCCGGCTTTAACTAAGATGCCAACACCTTGAATTAGTGCCCCACACACCACTGCACACAACGGAACAGAAAGCTCTAAATTCCAAAGCAGCAAGAGTGTGAATAGCAAGTTCAACAAATTCAAAGGCAACACTGTTTAGAAAGAAACTGACAGTATGGAACAACCAGGCAACCTGGAACCAAAAAAATCAGCAACCCAAAAAAAACGGGGCAAGAGGTGGCAAACGAAAATCTGCAAAACAAAAGCGCTTAAAGACGGGCGAGAGACAGAAGCTTGGATGGAATGAGCATGCCCAGAGCGGGTCAGGCAGTAACGGATGGTCTAGGTGACACTGAACCAGAACTGCCACTTAACTCGGGTGTAAGGAGATGTGGTGAGCAGTGTGGAGAGCTACTCGAGAGTGGAATAAGGACAGAAATGGTTCTTATATATACACTCGCAAAGACTCACAGGAATGAAAGGCTTGGCCCCCTCAACTTGACCATTTTTGATGCTGCTGTTGCCTGGTATGCAGGTAAGCCAAAAAACAGAGACGTCAGGACGAGAGGTTATGAATTGAATGTGAATGAAATATGATGTGCTCATGAAGCAGTGAAATTAAAGGAATAAACCGAGGATCTAACAAGACCTAGATGCTAATGAGATGATTGGTCACCATTCAAAGCTACATCTGAACTCATGTAGGTGTGAAGAGGCTTATAATTTAGTCTGCAAATTGGTTAAGAAACTTGGAAATGAAGAAATGTTTATTGATCTTGTCAGGAAACTAACTAAAAATGATTGTGACAAGTATTCCTTTTTTTAAATCAAGACAAATTTATAAACAAGGCATGAAAACGAAAACAAGTTAAAAATTTAAGTTAAATTAGAGGAATACATGTGCAAATGGTGTTTTTAATACTTATTTCTGTCCATTATTATTAATATTATGAATTATTATTTCTTGAATTAATGTTAGATCAACCCAGCATGCAACCACACACTTAGTGCAATGAAAATGGCGTATTAGTGGATACAAGCCACCCATGCAGTTATTTCAAAAGCCAGTGAGGGATTTAAAAAGTGTGGATACCTGTGTTGATCATATCTTCCTCCATCTTTACTCCCTGATCAGGAAAATAAAAGCAATTGAATGTTATATGTCTATTGTGATTAAACAGAAATAATCACATTGCAGTACTTCATGCATAACCCACAGCTCCTGAAGGGAAGTACTGTTAGATTACAGACATGATCGTGAAATGTGATGAGAGATGAAGAAACTGAGATGCATGACTGTCTGCAGGACAATCCCGATGGTCCTGTCTGAATTAAGACAAAGATGGTAGTGTAGTGTTAAGAATGAATGTTACATGACAGCATGTTATACTGTCTGTTATGATCTAAGATATAACATGAGAATGTGATTCATGCACATTAGCATCTATTAACATGCACATGTTTTCAATATTGTGTTCCATTACCGATGCTAAATTCTTTGTATAAGCATGGATGTGTTGGCATACTTTATTATTCATTCAAAATTATAAATACGGTCACTGGTTACTAATCCTCGTCAAGCTCTTATTCAATCCTGTATGATTTTCTTTAATATTCTTGCATAAACATAAAAAACAAATGCAGTTAATCTTTTTTTGCATCTGTGTGTAACAGAATGAATGACATAAGAACGAATAAATTATGACAGAACTGTTGGGTGAGCAATCCTTAAAACCCTGCTATAGTTTTATTACAACACAGACAGTAAATGTCATTTTTGCTTCCAAAAGACAGACTTTGGCCACAGTATTGGTTTAGACATTAAACACAATCATGACAACTCGTATTAAATCAAAATATTCAGTTATTTCTATTGTCATAGCAGCTGTTATGACTGTTTTTATGATTGCTCCTCTTGCTATTGTGATGTCATCAGAATGAGTCAGTTTCTCCCTACAGGAAATTATGAGCAGATCTCAGAACAGTGAAGACAGCATCTCTAAACTGCCAAACCTCCAATGTTACAGACATATCTCAACAAAGATGACATTTCAGCCTGAAAATACAATTTACCAAGTTTTCAACCACAATTTAACTCTCAAATAATACAAGAAATATGAGACAAGAGGACATTTGTCGACATATAAATAATTTTAGATTCTGAAAATAATTTACACCGAAAACATTTATAAATTATCACACTTACAAATGTAACAACACACATCTGTCAATACAATTTCTTTCAAGCATCATTTATCCAGACTCTATATCTCTATAACTCTGTTCCATTATTCACTATGAATGGGGAACAATACAGTATGAGATGATATGATTGCTACGCTGCTGGAATCAGATCGAAGTCCCCTACTGAGGGAATAAACTAGAAAACATCATTGAGAAATAGATACTAGCAGATTGTTCAGATCAAGTCCAATGTTTAGTGAGCAGACCATCATCCACCAGTAGAGATCATGCCACACATGGTCACATGACTCACCCCACACATGCGTCATGCCAAAATCAGACCATAAAACATGCTAAACAATCTGTTGCTAATTATATCCAGCACTTTCCACAAAGAGACTTAAATAAATGGCTTATTCTCAATAGATACAAATGACACCAGCATGTTTAATTTCCCAGGCCAGATAGAAAGGTTGAAGCAGAAAAAAGGAGAGTTACCTGTATCTTGTGTTTTAGGTCTGGGATTACACTGCTTGTGACCCTGACAGCTTCTCATCTCCATCAACTGCAGATGTAGTTGACTCAGGATGTCTCTTTCCACAGTATAAACTGCGTTGGTTAACTGCAAAAACACAGAGCACTTACTGAGTCACGCAGCCAAGGGTTTCCATTTTGATAACCTAAAACCGTTAGATGGTTTTTACTTTTTTTTAACCATGACACTAGCACTGTGCCACAGCGCAATTTATTTAACAAGGCAATTTTATTATGTAACTACAAACATCTTCACCTGGTAAGGGTCACTGTTTAGGTCGAAGTACTCCAGGAAGCCAGTGGCAAATTCACAGAAGAGCGTGTTGTGAGTGTCGTTGATGGTTCTCAGGCACCAGTAAGTGTTGTTGTTCGAGCTTGTGCAAGCACAGAAGCCACCCACTATGAAGAAAAAGAAACCGTTTTATAACTAACGGCCTGGCTGGAGGGACAATCCAAAACAATAATACCGAAGACGCCTGTGACTTATTTCTCATTGCAGTTTTCTTACAGTTCCAGAAGGGGGCGGTCTGCCAGTGGTCATTATTATGCGTGAAGCAGGTGAGGCCAGGAAGACTGCAGTCATCACCCTTCCTCTGTCTCTTCCTTTCCTTCCTCTCCTTCTTCCTGCGGCGGATCTCATTGTAGAGTTGAGCCTTGTGGTCGACTTCCTGCACGGTCTCTCTGTGGCATAAATGAATGAAACATTAGAGCCAGGCTGAAAGAAAACTCCATCCCAAGTGGATTAGACAACGAGATGGGGGAGGCGGACCCAGCACCGCACACATGGTTCGGGTCAAAGGTCATGAGAAGATGAAACTGATCCCACCACAATAACACCACTAGATAAACTTCAGTGTTTCATTATGACTTTGGAATGATTTGTTGTTTTAGGCAAATTTGTAAAGGACCGTTTGCTACTGGAATGAAAATAGTTAGTCCATGCAAATGATCGATGAACTGAAAGAAAGTTAATTCTAACTCGCATACATCCAAATCAAAACAGGACTCACAGCATGTCCATATACAATATGAATTAAGGTACACAACACATATGCAACTTTTGAAAACACCACAAAATGACTAAGTGTGTTAGAGACACCACACCAATGCAGATGTTAAATCCAACACGTTCTACCAACAACGAGAAGATACTACTGAAGACACATACACACACACAAAACACTCACTTAAAGGGATGTAGGTGGTCATTCTTCAATTTGTCAGGTTTGTTTTTCTGCTCTCTCTCTTTGCTAAAATAGCTGGTTATAATAAGGAGAGAACAGCACTAAATTCAATGAGACAGTCTAGCTGGAATATCTACGAAGGCCTTGAACAAACTCAGCAGGATTAATCTGATTTTAGACTAGTTTAGGTTTAAAAATGTGGCATTCAATCAGGATTCAGCAGTTTAGATGTTAGTTGTGCACACATACTATTCTAGCAGGACATCACCTTACAGGTTAACCGTTCTTGAACAAACTTTAGACCACTCATTTTGAAAGCTTTAAAAATAAGCAACTGAGAAACATTCATCACATCATCTCAAAGACTAAAAGACAACAAGATGTTCATGGGATGTAACCGATTAATCGTTTTCATAGTCCACTCAGAGTTTCCTCCGAGTTATCCAAGTCGTATAACAAATCACAATTAACAACGTCTGTGTTTGTAGGACTGACCTCTTCTTTCCACAGTCACACTCATCCGGCCTCCTCCTCTTCAGATGACCTCTGACCTCTCGCAGCTTCTTCATCTTATCCTGAAGAAGTTCGATCTGCAGGACAAGCACATCAAATAAACATGTCATGAGGTTTATATCGTGTTAATCGTACAGTCATCGTACAGTGAAACAGGCCTTCAGAACAAATACCAGACAGTGTTATGGTGCTCACCTCCTGGTCCACAAAGTTCTTGTGGTCTTTCCATGCTCTGGAGGAGCGATAAATCTCTCTTTCACAGCGCACAGTGTCGTTCATTAATATGAAACACCTGTTAACCCAGATAAACAAGATTTACACATTTATAAAGACCACATACAACACTGGCAGAAATTTAACATCATTGGTAAACTAGGCTAAACTAAGTACTTATCAAATGTATACCTTGAATACACTGTAACTCGCCAAATGAATAAATGTAAATGTAGGCTTAAAGAACATATTTCATTTATATAAAGAAATGCAATCTCTGTCATACAAGGTAATGTATTAATCAAACATTTTACCATGTACTACTGTGTGTATGTTTAGTGGTGGTAAGTGGCTCTTACTTGTGAGTGACTTTGAGTGAACTGAGGTAGCCCACGGCATTCGTGTCATCTGACTGCATCTCCTCTGAGCCATCATCAGACTCCAGCCCAAAGTCTGAACCAAAGCCTCCCTCTGGCTCAAAGTGCCGTTTGCTGATTGGTCGAGGCTCAAGGGGGGTTTTGTCATCAGCCTGCAAGTCCACATCATAGATTTCACCCTCAAACTCCACTGACAGGGATCTGGCAGGTCGTGTGTGCACAAAGCGAGGTCTGTAGCCTGAGGAAGGATATCAGCACAAGCCACACATCCATAAAAATCTAAAAACTCATTTCTCAAGTACATTTCATTAAATTTCCTCAACATCAATTTGAAGTGGGAACAGATTTGTTATGGAACCAATTCAAACAATCTGAGTCACTGGAAAGAATCATTCATGTTTGCTGACTGATACGCGGAGTGATTTTTCCTGTAGAAATCACAGTTACACCAGTAGGTGGCGTCCAGTGAGCAACTTTGAATCATGTTTACTAACCTCACTAACCCCATCTACTCTCTTGTTTGTTTATGGCACATTTCATAAGGTAGAATCGCTGTTCCTATTTTTTTTTTTTTTTAATTATTAGAGGTACAAAAACCCCATGTCTCTTTTGAGATATGTTAGATAAACTCATCTAAATTTACCCTAGCATCAGAAAGCAGTGCAATAGCTAGCATAACATCAAATAAACCTCCTTATTTTTTGTAAGGTAATTCTTTTGTAAAGTTGTCTGTAATTTTGCATGTTTATTTAATGTTTACTGCTACAAACAAAATAAAAAAATAAAAAAAAATCAGACATTTTAGGATTGTTCTTTTTTATTTTAAATTGTATTTTAGACAGTTCAAATCAGTCAGCTTCAGGAGATCAAACTAAAAACTGACATTTGTACATTTCTGAAGTTTAAATTCAGCTTCCAGCATTTCATGGACCATTTTCAAGGCCGCATGTTGTACCCCATTTAGGTCAAGTACCTATTACAGCTAACAGACCCATTCCACATGAACTTAACCTGCCTCCTCATATGAAAGCACTTACGTGGACTCCTGCTCTGAGCGAACTGTCTCTGTGCTCTCCGCGCCGCCTTGGCCGTTTTGTAAGGTCCGTCTCCACAGTGGCAGTCTTTCTCCCGGCTGTCGTAGCTTCGAGAGCGAAGACTTCTTGCCCTCTTTTTGGATCCCTCCTTCAGAGACCCCTTACACTTTTGCAAGCGCCATTTCCCGCTGACCTCCTCAACGCAGTGCCATTTCTATAGCAAACAAGTGGGAAGTTGGACAAGGAATTCAGTTTAAGGACAGACATTTTTGTCTAGCTAACCACTTAGTGTGCAGGAAACCAGCTCATTTGCATAACCAGGCTGTCTTTATGAATAAAATTAATCCGCTGTCTGTGAATGGTAAGACAGGGAAGCTTAGCGGTCAGACTTTTGAATTTCCAGACTAATCCCATTAACTCACAACCAAACGACACAAGAGGCCCACCTCACAAACCTTGACTCAAAGCGGCAATCAGGAGACAGAATAGATCTAATCTTTTAATTTGCCATTGCGGTTTGCCCTGCAGACACCCATTACTGACCACAAACTAGACGTGTTATGAGAAACCATACTCAAACAATGGCTAAAACCTTGCTTTGTGTTCCCGTAAAGCACTGGAGACCTGTCACCGAGTCTGCTGTATCTGTCTGTAGGCTTGCAGGCAAGCGAACGAACAGCAGACAAACGTTTGTTTGCAAGGCAATAAACCAAACAAGGAGCCAGCCAAAGCTAGCATCAGCATTTTTACTCATTAGTTCAGCCAGACATACACACACAGCAGGCAAACACACACAAACACAGGCTGAGCATTGCCTGACTACACACACACACACGCTCCAAAACGCCACTAGTCAAACAGACATAAGCAAACAGAAGTACAGCCAACTATGCAACGCCTGACTACTTTACAACTTGAATGTCAGAAGCACAACTCTAACTTAGAAAGAAACACACAGAGAAACGTATACAGGCATAAACTTTTAATCGCACAGACTGGCCTCATTGACCCAGGCAGTGGAGGACAGCAGTCTTTGTAGAGCTTTATCATCACATTCCTACTAGCCACAGACGAAAGCACAAACTCAGAGACAGACTCACACTCATCACTGGCCAAGACTTGACCTGGAATTAACAGACCAAAACTACTGCAAGCTTTACCTGTGCAACACCTAAACATGATAATCTTTCACAGAGCGCATTTCATACCCAAAACTAAACCAGATTGTCCTTCATTGATTGGTTGAAAAAAATAATTTAATCTGTATTTGTTTGCTGAACTGAAAGTTGCTCAGATTTGCTTCTTGATCAAAGTTAGCATGAGACATACACAGTTGTGTATGAAAATAATGCCCCATTTCTAAATGTTAAAGGATCTTCAATGAGAAAAACTGTAGGATTTATATGAGTTCAGCCATTAATATCTTTATAAATATGCCTCATCAATCGATATGTTTGGATCTGTCTGAAAAACATTAGCTTTGTTCTGGCAGGTGACTGGCCTAACATGAAAAGATGGAAAACCAGGGTGTTATTTTAGGCACACGCAAACAACTTTTTCTGCGTTCAATTAACTTCCCAGACAAACTGTTACAGTCAAACACTTAACTTGACCATAAAAAAAATCTGGTTTGCATTAGCTCTGTCCTTGAAATACTGTCTGCATTTACACTACCTGAAATTGTAACAATTTGTAATGTTCAGCTCTTTCAGATTCTTTGCCACACCACAGAAGGTCTGTTACACCAGACACACTGCTTGTAGTTCTCTTTCATCAGCGTACAAATCTCCAATTACTCCTAATTTGTTGTAAATATTGGTTTCAATTACAGTGGCACCACTTGCAAGACTTCAGCTATGGACTGAAAGTTCTGAACACTAGTTTCAAGTCAAAGGTGCGGATAAATTACAACCAAACGCTAAAATATTAGGACAAAAAGCTTTTTAAAATGAAGCAATTTTTTGCACATGAATAGCTCAGGTCAAGACCATCCCAGCTCACACGAAGCATCTCAACGTTGGCTAACATTCTCCAAAAGTTCTCAAAAACATTCTTGTAGTAATGAGGGTAGAATGTTTCTGTAACCTCATACATTATATATCAAAAACATTATTTTTAAATAGTTAGTGGAACTATTTATTTTGAGAAGTTATATGATTAAATGTTTGAATAACATTCTTTAAACCTTAATGTAACATCTAAAAAACTGGTTCGGTTAAGATCTCCTGCCTCAATGCCTACATAGACAGCTGAGAAAATGTGTGCTTTTGAGTCAGTACCTGTCCTGGCTGTTCGCAGGGCGTCTGAAACTCGGCTTGTTGACACACCTCCTTCACCTTCTTGTACTTGGGGAGGCTGTTAGTATG
>JAZGTK010007333.1:220-19518 GCA_036877625.1 Ambastaia sidthimunki | reverse complement strand
ACAAAATAGGCACAGATGCTAATTTACCGTAAATCCATTATTACTGATTGTGAAAAATGGGTGATTTAAATAACTGTGTATAAAATAACTGTGTGTGTGTTACCTGAAGGTGCGTCATATGAACCTTACTGCATTTCCGGCGTGATTCCTGGCTGCCCGAGGGTGGACAGAAGAACTATTTAACATGCGCTCAGTGATAAGCATCTTTGTTGCATGATGACTTTGCGACGCACACTACTCTTTGAGATAAGTGATAAAATTTTATTAACTATCTCGAACTCAACTATCTTTGAGTATTTTAGTGTGGGCTGACAATTTGACTATAATTGCTATGTTTAACTGCTCGCATTGCCTGTGTTTGAAGCTTGGTTTGATGTTTATTCCCTCACCTAAACCCTCACCTAGGTTGAGATCTTCAAGCAGCTGTGACAACGCATGACTTGTAGAGTAAAGGGGGTTTTCTCCACAACAATGTAGTTGACAGTAAGACGTGCACTGCTTGTATCTTTTCCACCCTCTGCATTGTCCCATAGCATAGAATGTAATTAGAGGTAGCTGGTTTAAAATACAGGCCAAGTACAAATTATTTTAGGATCTCGAAAGCTCTGTCCCCTGCCAAGCTAATTTTAAAGCTAATTTCAAATGAACACAATGGGTGACAACCTCAAGCAAAACCTCATATACACCTTTAATGAGAAATCTACCCAGCCTCAGCTCTCAAAAGTGTGTCTGCTGCCAGAGTATCTGCCAGAGGCTGGATGTCATAAGCCAAATCGTCATCTGAAGCAGACAGCATGAGCTTATCATTTGCATTGGAAGAAACTGCAGAGCAGGCCTCCGACACTGATGCAGCCTCATCTGAGTCAGCAGGGATAGCAAAAGATAGTTAGAGAGGGTCTTCTCCTGACTCTCCTCTGACGTGCAATCCCCATGAGTGGAGATGTTGCACTGCCTCTGCAGACGTGCCCATGAGGCGCTGATGCCTGGTACCCATGTTCAGCAAAAAGAGCCAGGTGGGACCGGACTGTTCTCAATGAAATATGCTATAATATATAATGGCTCGGGCCATTAGAAAGAAACTATATGGGCTTTCTTTTTTTAACAGGTTTTATAACAAGACTGGTTAACTCATTTTAAAATATTTCTTCTTGTTTTATTTTTCTTCTCTTTTCTTATTTTACTTAGTACTTTACTTGTAATGTAAACATATCTGTACAGCAAACATGGCCACAAACTGGCTCCATGTTAATAACTAATCTCAGTGTTTCTGGCGTGTGATGGCAGTCACCAATGTGATTCAATCATTTTCTTTCAAAAAGGCCTGAGTGAAATAAATAAAGGGGATGTCTGATGTTGAAATACCCATAACAACAGGACACATCATTGACAATGTGTGAGGTTCATAAGGAACAATGTGTATTTGAAGAAGTTTTTTTAAAGGTTGGTCATTTAGGTAAATCCCTTAATTAATTTGTCACGAACTACATTACCCAGAACCCCGTGCTGGGACCACGCCTGCCACAGGTGGCATCCATTATACTCATTAAAGACTAAATATAAACTCACCTGTGCTGCTGCTCTGGGTGAAGTCTCGTTTTGCCCCGGCTAACGGATCCGAGCATTCTCTCCCCTGGTTTGTGGTTTGGACTGCCTTCTCGTTGTGGATTACTCGCTGCCTGCCTTTTTGACTTTTGTTGTGTTTTGGATTACTCTTGTTGTTTGCTGCCTGCCCTGATCTCTTGCCTGGACTTTGACCTTGTCTTGGATTTCTTGTGTTACCCCTGATTGCTGTTGTTTTGACTCTTGCGTGTTTTGTACGCTGATTTGAATAAAATTCTGCGTATGGATCTATCGCCTTCTGGGCCTTCATTACATAATTAAAGTTTGATTTGAAAAGGAATTTAGATAGTGTTGTGTGTATCTACCATAGAGTCTAAGTACTAATTCAACCGCAGATTCAAGCTTATTAACATTCACAGCAGTATCACCCAATTAGAATTTTTACAACAAAACCGCATTGAAACACATAATGTCTTCCTATGAGATGATGTAAGAGTTTCTGGCAAACGTGCTGGTTAGACATGAAAAATGAGTTCAATGAAACTGCTTCAAAGCTGAATTAACAAAACATTAAAACCTGAAAATAGGAATTGTAAAATAATTGATAAATAATATACTGCAGCTGCAGATAGCAAGTACAAGATTCTCCTACGAACAATGCAGAGCTTGAACCCTGAAATACAAATATAATACAAATACAACTTTAAAATATCTTTTAAAAACTTTAAATTGTATGAATTACGAGTCCCAAGTCGTCTTAGGATATAGAAAATTTGTACTGTTGTTTCAGTGCTTTGGCAGAGTGATACAAAACAGTGAAACTATATATACACACACACACACACACACACACTGAGAGAGAATCGCCAAATCTTAAAATCTGTAGATGATGGCTGGCAGAATCTGTATTCTAAACACTATGCTAATGCAAACCAAATGCTTGATCACAAAACTTTAGCAGAGGCACTTGAACATGATCTTAAACACAGCTGAAAGTAATCATGGTCTTATTCATCAGTTCAAATTTCATTATAATCTTAAGAAATCCCAGGTGCAGAAAGGTGCTTCAAATATCAATGCCTAAAATTCAGATTACACTGATCTGATTGTGCGGTTTATTATTAACTGTTATCAATTATTTGAGGATGAAAGTCATTTTTGTATTGTCTGGGGAAGTAGCACATGGGCAATCTGGAGATGAAGATTTCCTGGTGGGCTGATCAGCCGAATAAATTTATCAAGAGGATGAAGAAGGAATTTCTACAAATCTGAATCACAAATCAAAACCATTAACTGATTCAAATCTCCTTAGACTATAACCCATGTGTTTTCTTCTGTGTAACTGCACAAGCTGTTCGCTAGGTTAAAAGTTAATTAATTGTGTACCAAATCCCACTAAACCTAACCTAACCCTAACCTATGTGCATACTACAATCTTCATTCTTCATGTCCTTTGATCTATGTGCTTTTCAATCTATAACAACAACTAACTGTGAAAACAATTTACTCAGGTGTAGCCCGTACAATCTCACCACATGAAGTTCTTTGTATTGGAAACGGCCGGTTTGCAGCAGTCCACCATTTTTTCAGTTTTTCTAATATAAAAAAATTAACATATCTACATATCTAAATCAATATTACAGTATCATACAGATACTGTAATATATTTTTTGCTACATTAATCTACACTCAGTACCCCATAATAGTAACGTAAACTTCCTGTGTTCTGTCACGATGTAAAAGTATTACATTTTTCAGATCTATTGTGACACACCAGTCCTCAGGCTGAATTTGACACACAATCTGCTTGAGCGTCAACATGAACTCTATCTCCTCAGAGACCAATTCAAGTGATGCAAATCCAGAACTGGACGCAACCCCCCCCTCATTTTTGGGAACTAAAAAAAAAATCAGCTGAAAAAGCCTAGATCTATAATGTGAAGGGGAACCTGTTCTATAGCCCCTTTTTGCCAAGAGAGTCATTGGTTCCCGGGCCAACACAATGCTGCTCTTCTATTTCCTACGTCTACAAAATTTCATTAAAATGAGGAGGATGTAAGGATTCAGGATGTCAACTGAATTCTGTACCTTCTCTCTACAGTACTTAGCAGTCATGGGGACAATCTGGGCAGAAATTTCCACGCTGCCAGAAAGTCTGAGAGAGATATTATCTTGTCTACCTGTTGAGTCTCCTGAAGCAGAGAACTGGCAAGAGAAATCTGGACAGATGAACCACTGGGTGCTTCTACCCCTCGAAACACCTGGGGTGGTGGGGAAAGCAGAAGCACCCATTGGGGGGTTCAAGGGAGGTCTGGCATGGGGTGTTGCTGTGCACTCGTGGGGCTGGCCCCCAGTTTGCTGCTGGCGTTATGTTCTTCTTCTTCGCAGCCTTTGATCAAGGTCCTCAGATCGAATCTCCTCCTTAGAGATCCTTGAGGGGACTCAGGCTGCCACACTAGCCTTTAGAAGAAGAGGAGGTGGAAGGACTACCTGACACAGCTGTCTGACCACAGAGCTTCTTGAACACCTCCATTGTTTTTAAGCCTCTTGGTATCGACAACAGAGCTCACTGCATCACTGAATGCACATGCAACCCCACAATGGAAGTAAACTTATTCAAACCGGGGGTAAAAACACGAGCCGAATATGGATTTTTCCATGACTTCGACTTCATCTGACTCTGACAGCATGAGCTCATCGTCTAGTTTAGAAGAGACCGCTGAGCGGGCTTCTGAAGCTAGCGTGCGCTCATCCAATTTGACTGAGAGCATGAGAGAAAAGGCGGAGCCTGTCTCTTACTTCTCATCAACAAAATTGAGCTGTGAGCCCCATGAGTGCAGAAATCTGGAGAAATCTCTGCCCGACTTCCATCTGCATTAAAAAAGCCTGACGGGAGCAAAGCGTCCTCAGCAAAAGTGATTTAAGCTCTCTTAAGAGCTGACCTAGCATGCTCTGCCCCTCAAACAAAACACACATATTCGTGCTTTGTCCGCAATAAAGCACAGACAAGGTGACACACACTTCTTAAAGTTCTTAGAACTCATTCTCTTTTTTTTCTCTCTTTTCTCTATAATAACAGTTTCCTAGTGCTAATATCTTTTCCCCCCTCACGCTTAGACCTGACTAGTATGCAGACAAACCAGCTTCCTAAAGACAAGAAGATTATGATTATGTATTTTGCAGGCGCCTTTTAATGGCTTTGTGGTGCAAAAGTGCTAGGCCACATGACCTTGACCTGCCTATAAATAAGCCTGTTTTTACATGTGTTTTAAGGCACAGGTCTGGGAAAGGCTACACACAAAAAAATTAAACATTTCCAAGAACATAGTGGCTCCATAATTCTCAAATGGAAGAAATTTGGCACAACTAGGACTTTTCCAAAGGCTGGTTGCCTGGCCATATTGAGTAATCAGGGGAGAAGGGCCTTAGTAGGAGAGGTGACCAAGAAACAGACGGTCATTCTAACTGAGCTCCAGAGATCCTATGTGGAGATGGGACAAAATTCAAGAAGGACAACCATGGCTGCAGCCCTCTGCTGATGTGGTCTTTATGGCAGAGTGGCTAGATGGAAGCTTCTCTTCAGTGCAAAACACATGAAAGCCCACTTGAAGTTTGCAAAAAAGCACCTGATGGACTCCCAGACTGTGAGGAACAAGATTTTCTGGTCTGATGAAACCAAAATTATACTGTTTGGCCTCAATTCTAAATGTTATGTCTGTTATGGCACCACTCATCCCAAGAGTGAAGCATGGTGGTGGCAGCATCATGCTGTGGGGGTGTTCTTCAGCAGCAGGGATTGGGAGATTTTTCAGGGTTGAGAGAAAGCTGAATGGAGATATCCTCTATGAAAACTTGTTAAAGAGGATTTGCATAGAAGAAGGTTGTTCAACAATATTGAGTTTTTAAAACATGTCAACAGTTCACGAAACACAACAAGCATATCGGTGAGAACACTTATATAAACAGTATACTGGTACATTATCAATATTGCAATGTAATATATACGCTGAGCCTGCACAGTGACAGAAGATAGAAATGAACACATAAACATCTGACAGAACACTGATGTTGGACTTGTGCTCAGGAGTAAAGTGGATTAATTGCTTCATTAGGTTGTAAATGTTAATGTGCATCATTTGTGAGCATTAATTAACATTCAAGAATGATTATAACAGGCTGTCCCATTTCTAGAAAGAAAACATCCCACATTAAAAGAAAGTTTTTTAGAAAGAACATAGGTTTATAGCCCACAATAAATGTCCAATGCCAAACACACATATAAAAACTGACGATTAAGATATTAAAGGGAGAATTAACTGAAAAATAAAACGTTGTTCCAAATCTGTTTGTCTTTGTTTTGCTGAACACAAAGAACGATATTTTGAAGAATGTTTTTATTAATACAGTTTTGGAGGACCACTGACTTTCATAGTATTTTTTCCTACTACAGATGTCATGAAATAGCATCATAATTACAACTCATTAGACAGCAGTTTATTATTGTAATATTTAAAGATTGACACAACACAATAATAATAATATGTGTGTGAATAAATATATAATGACAGTTTGTTGACGCAAACAATGTTGGCCTGAGTGAGCCTGAGTGCTCTGTTTTCACACAATATATACTGGTCGTGTCTTGAAAAGTGTTTTTGAGTAATGGATTGGCTTCTGATAGCTGTATTTGCTCATGTTGCCATGAATCTGAGTGCTGTTTCTGCAAAACACAAAATCACCTGGAAATCTCATCTGCTGTTGTTGCTTTTGGAAACTTTTTTGAGATTTTAAGATTTTTTTATTTGGTTAATAATCAAAAGAGGTCACCAGAGGAAATCTATGATACAACATCATCTAATTTTCATGTATAATTTCTATTTAAAGCAAGAGATTGGCATCTGTTCTCATAAACAGCTTTGACAGAACCAGAAAGGGGAAAATTTATGACAAAAATCATTGTGATTTATTTATTTTGAACTTCTGCAGACAAGAAATAAGAACAATTTTAGACCAAGCTCTGCTCTGAACACCCACCTCGTAAATCTCACATTTCATGCATCACTGAGTAAAAGCTCTTGCTTTTTGGATCTACATTACATGGAAGTTGTTGCAAATTGCTGATCTTTCTGTTTTTTTTTTTTTTGCAATATCAATACTATTTAAAACACTGTAACTTTGATTTGGAAGTGTGCTATATTCTCCAAACCCACTCTGTAATGTCTCCAACAGACACAAGCTTGAAAGTCACAAACAAATGTTATGGTGATTTCTCTTCCAGAGTGCATCATGGGAGAACATCAAAAAGTCATGAAGACTGAGAGGAGGTGGATTAAGCAGGACTAGGGTTTCCTTTAAGGCTTTTTATAAGCTAAAAAGTTTGTTTGGCATTATTAATTCTGCTTCCCATTAGCAGTATATTTTAGCAGTATTTTAGTCAACTATAAAAGTGGTATTTCAGTGACATTTAGGTGACATCATGATTATGTGTTGGCCAAGTTGGATTTCAAGCTTTTGCTCTTGAGTGTGCTGTTCTTGGGTTGTGTCCATTTATACTTTCACAGCACTGAATTATGGAAAAACAATTACATCCAAATCTTGTGAAATTACCTGCATTCAGTGTGTTTCCTCAGCAGTCAGTTCCCTGAGCTTGAACACAATTGGGCTGCGGTTTCTTTATAGGATTCCTTGAGTGCTTGTAAAGTGCTTGTATACTTTATTTATTCTCTGAGTCTGCTGCATGTTTTGGTAATACACGCTTCTCACACTAAAGGGTCAAAAAGACCCTTTAGTAAAAAGAAACTAATAAATAGCAAAACTTATTGAGAAACAGAGTTTTGTATTTCTAGGCCCTAATGACATAAAAAGCCTCACTTTGTAACATCTGTCTGTCACTCATATCAGAGATGAACTTTATACTTCAAACAGAGAAACAAAATCGTAAAGCTGTCATTGTTGAGTAACTTCATATCGGTGGGATTTTTAATATTTTGGCTTGTACTGTGGGAGGGATTCTTTCATGCATTCTTACAGCTGGAGGAGAAAAGACAGTAATGGAAACCCATGATACAGTAAAGCCAGATCAGAGCTTTATTCACTGCTCATGGAAACATACAGCTTTGAGCATTAGAACAGTCATGGTCTGAGCAACAGAAAATGAGTGTTCACACCATGTTTGGTCTGTAAACCGTTACAATTTCTTAAAATATCATTATTTCTGATGCTAATACTGCATATTCTATATTCTATACTTTATTTTTACTTTATGATTTAAAGACAAAATAATTTGTCTGTTATTAGCCATTGTTAAGGGTTTCAAATATATAAAATATTAAATAGATATAATTACCCATTTTAACCTCAGAAAGTTTGAACCTTTCCTATAAAAACCTGCAGAGAATGACTTACCCTTCTCACCCAGTTTAAGCCTTCAGTCAAAGTCACAGTATGTTTATTGCTATTTTTGTGCCGTCTAGCAGAAGGGAATGAAATGTGTTTCCAGGACAGGAGCCACAGCCCAGAAGAAATTACAGATAAAACATAGCAAATGGTGAGTCTTCAATAAACAGGTCAAAACAACTCACTCCCAGTATAATAACAGCACCTGTCTACACTGTGATATGTTTGCCACGTGGTGCTGTGACAGTCCATTAATTCCCATTTCTGTTTTTGTTACGCTGCATATTTCAGACACTTTCGGCCTATAATTATTCCCATCCCAGTTTTTCCCAATGAATTTTTTTTGTTACGTAATTTCTGAGTTATATCAAAATCAGATTGTGATTATTTTGGTCTCTGGTTTATTTATATTTGTACTTTTTGGAGAAATAAATGATGTACTCACAGATATGAAAGTATAATGCTCATATCTCAGTTTTGAGTGATGACTGCTTATAAGAGTCACACATATTGAAGCTGAAGTAAAACAGACAGATGGGTTCCTCTCTCAGAGATGTAACTCCAGTTTAAACTGTTACCTCTATGAATAATGACACGTCCAATGATTCAACTGAATGACAGTGTGTCTGAGATATTCTGTCAACCTCAGTGATTTCTCAAACATCAATAATCATATTGTTTTATTTTGGTTTGGCTGATACCTGAAAGTCTGTATTATAGTGGAAATCAGGTACATTATTGGTTTTGATTTGGTGAATGACACAAGGTTTTATTGTAGTTTAAACATAAAACACTCAAAACAGCCCATTTGCCCCAGACTTGCGATTCAAGAACCACAATCCATAGTTTAAAGAATGAATTATATTTACTGGTTAGTAGCATCACTTCAGAGAATTAAAGAATCTTGGTGAGACATGGACACCCTGACAGAGAGATTCCCACAATTACCATCAGCTTCACCTGTGCTATAACTCACATGTGCCTCAGTCCACTCCAGCTCTTGCTAATGGCGCAGGATTATCAGTGACTCATACATCCGTAATTCCCAGAACATGCCAGTGTTATTGGATTGATGTCATTACTGATTGCTTTTCCAAACACACAGGAAACTCAGACTACATCTGTGAGGTGATTTCCATTGTCAAGCATTCAGCATTGCCAAGTATTTCACTCCATTGTCAGACATTCTTGTTATATAGATGAATATATAGATAAATATAGATGGCTTCCACAGTGCAAAAATGTCAGTATAGGGGTCAAACGTGTAAGAGGGTATTGAATGTTTCATATGTGTTTTTGTCTTACTAGTAATGAAATGCAGTAGTTGTCTCTCCCGTATTGTTTCTCTCAGGCACAAACTTTCTTTTTCTGCTGTCCAGCACATGAGGTCTTAATTCAATTATTGGCAAGAGCACTAATCTGGAATCTTCCTTTGGTGGACATGGTCCAAGCATACTTTCACTCATGCTGTTCTAACAGATCTTAGTGTAAAATTTCTGTCCATTTATGCTGTGAAAATACTGACTGATGTGTGTTCAAAACTGGTTGGGGCAGTCCTGGCCTACTGGTTAGAGAGTCAGACTTGTAACTATATGGTTGCTGGTTTAATTCTAATGCCAGCAGGTAACAACTGAGGAGCCCATGAGTACTCAACCCCTGACTGAGCCCCAGGGCCACAATATCACCATATCTGTCCAGCACGTGACTTCACTTCAATATAGCAGTCCTCATGTTACATAGCAAATAATCTGACTGCTTGGAGTGTGTCTTCGTATTATTACATTTCAATTTCATGTTTGTAAAGAAAACAAGTGTCATTAATGAAGGTATCCAGCATTCTTCATAAAGAATCTGTTTTCTCCATTCAAGTTCATCCACTCATTTATCTTTCTGTATGTGTTCAATCATGTTCACTATCATACTTGATTGTCAACAACATTTTCATTGTAATTATGTAAATATCATAATCACTAGTAGAAATTATCCATTCATTCATTCTATGACCTGATTATCTCCTGTAAAGAAATAAGGAAACAAATGGACATCGTGCATTTTTATATAACCTCCTGTCTACTAAGATGCCTCCATCTGGCTGATTTCTGAAGAACAGATGAGTTCTTCACTGCCTCTGATGTACATTCAGTTGATGAATGTGTTTTGGTTGTTGGCTGAAAGAATAAAAAGGCAACTTTAAACAGTTGAGAGAAGTAAATTACGTTGCATTGCTGGTTACCTGTAAAGCTCATCTGGATTGTTTCTGGATCTCTAGATATGTGACATTATGGTGTCTTCAAAATCAGCAAATCAGAACTCACATGTCTTTTCAGAGCAGAGTTGAGTCAAACCCATCTCCACGTTACAGATCATAGACTAGCAACTTATTTTCTTAGGGGAAAAAACACGACTCTACTAACATTTTTGCAAAACATCAAAAAAGTACAATAACTGTAAATCAGTCGTAGGTCAAATTAGGCAATGTGTAGTTAGTGATTTCTGCCATTGTACAGTAGAAAAGTCAATATTTCTAGTACACAGCAGATTTTAAATATAATTTCTGCACTTCTGTGAAAGAGCAACCCATTTTTCAAAATGTCTCCTTTGTGTTCCACAGAAGAAGGAAAGTCAAACTTTATTTGAAAGTGAGTGAACAAAGGAATTTACATCTTTAGAACTTTAGATGAACTCTTACTACTGAAGTTTAACTATTCCTTTTTAAAGTTATTTTCAGTGTTTTGTACACTTGGTCTAAAAAATGTGTAAATCTGTTGAAAATCTGTTTCATGTGAAATAATCTATTAAGTCCATATGAAAGTACAGAAAATCTGAATTCCTTTGGCCAGAGGATTTATTTGTCATGTGACATTTGTTTAGGTAACACTAACTGGAAGGCTGCTCAAGGGAAACAGACGGCAGCTTATCCTATGATCATATTTAAATATTATTAGCGTTAAAAAGTGCATTAGCATACAAGGCTACAAGATAATAGGGTCAGAGAGCCTGAGGGCATTCTGAGAGTAAAGCACACGTCTTTTGCACTAACATATGGCAACACTTACATGATTTTGTAGCTCCCTTTTCCATCTGTATTCACTTCTGTCAAACATTTTCCTTATTCCAGCTCTGGCTTTATATCTTTGCAAGCTCGCATGTCACAGACCACATCTAAAATGGCGGCTGCCTACAAGAGCCAAGCTGTCAGTAGCTGATAAAAGACTAGGCCACACTTCAAAATGCTGTTCAAAGTCAGAACATTTGGAGTTTGGCACAGTGATTACGACTCATATATATTTTCTTTACTCAGGCTACTATTTATAAACAAGGACCACAGCTGACATATAGCCTTAATGTGTGCAAAGATATTTCAAGCTGTAATGTGTAATTATTCCGATGTTAAAATACTTCCTTCATTTGAATGTGCAGAGACAACTGTAATTATAGCTCAACATGTGTAAACACTTTCAAACACAAGCTCTGATTGTTTAAATGATCATTATTTTTGCAATCATGATGGTGCAATAATTATACACTGCAGCTTTAAAATGCAACAGCAGATTTTTAGCAAGTGTAAATTCAGAAGGTTTTGCATAAGGGCTTTGCTGTGGTATAAATGCATGTCTTGTATATATTTAGCAAATTTTGAATGTGAATTAGTTAAACGTCTTTCTGATGGAGTGCTTCTTTAGAACATGTTATATTCATGAATACAATGTCCTATTTACAGTTTTAATTTTTTTTCTCATTTCTTTTGTTTGTTCACTGTATCTATTAATTGGAAACCTATTTTTGATGTAACAGTTGTGGTTATAGTTAGCAGGTGTAATCCATCCATTCTCTACTATATACCCCTTATCCTTATTAGGGTCATGAGGAGTCCAAGCATCTACCTCAGGCTGAGGCAGGAAAACTTCCTGGACAGGTTAGGTTAGGTATAATGTGCTGAAAAAGCACATTGGTGTGTAATGATTTTATTTATGGTACATATATGTCTTTGTTAGTTTATACTTTTCTTTCTATGAACAATTTTGCAGAATCTATAATGGAGCTCAAAGGTTTAAAGACTTATAGGGATACTCCACAAGAAAATTAAAAATGGTGCATAACTTACCCTCAATGCATTCTAGGTGTACGTGACTTTTTTCATCAGAACACAATCCAAGTTATATTAAATACTATTTTGGTTTTTCCCAACTTAAAAATGGCAGTGTCGGTCGAATGTTTAAGTGGCTCAGAGGGAGGGCCTTGAGGGCCCAAACCAGAACTGTGCAGGGACAAGGCAGGCTTAGCCTCTAGGCCAGCTATTGGGGCATGCTTTGCTGTGATAGCTGCCACATACACCTTGAGCATGGAAGGAATACACTTACCACCCAACAGCTTCTGTAGGAACAAGACAATAGAAGGGAGCTCTCAGATAAAAAGATCTACACTTCGATTTGAGTACCACTCTGAGAAGAATTCTGGGCATATAGGCATTTGACAGGTGTTCATGAGCCCTTGGGGAAGGCACAAAGGCTCCCGTCAAGGGGCCATAGGTGAAGGTTCCAAAGCTGTGGCCAGGTATGCCAAATTGTTTTCCCCACTTGAGAGAGAAGGTCTTTCCTCACCTGTTTCAGCCAAGGGGCAGCTGAAAAGCAGCTTCACCATTCCTGAGAACCATGGTTGGTTCTGCCAACATAGAGCCACCACAACGGAGGAGCATCTGTCTTTTCTGTTCTGGTTGATGACTTGGAGGAACAAAGCCAACAGAGGGAAGGCATAAAGGCGCAGACAAGGCCAATTGTGGCACAGTGTGGCTTTTAAATACTCCTTCTAGGGATTGTGGCCCAGTGTATCCCTTTCCCTGGTGAAAAGGAACATTAATTTGGCAGTGGGAGTTTTCTTCTGATGTGAAGTGATTCACATATGCCTGTCCCAAAATGCTTCATATCACTTTGACCATCTAAGGATGCAATCTTAATTCCCCTGGAGATGGCCCAATCGGTGACAGCATGTCCGCTCACATGTTTGGGGAGCCTGGCACATGGACAGCCCTGATCAAACAGAGATGGTGCTGTGCCCATAAAAGAAGGCGGCTCACCAGTCTGTTTAGAGGGCGAGACCTGAATCACCCTGGTGATTTTTATGGGGGACCACCGTCATGCTGTTCGAACAGGACATGGTGCCCCTTATACTTATCTAAAACTCCTTGCCATCATTTCTAGGCAGTTGATGTGCCAGCTGGCTATTGGGGCAGACCAGGAGCCTAAGGCCAGACTGACATCGCACAGGGGGCACCCATCAGTAGACTGCGTCTACTACAACTACCTTCGCCCTGGAGACTGAGCCCAGTACCACCCCTAGCTGATATAGGTGGGGAATTCCATGGGACCAGGGCTCTGAAACAGCCTGTAGAGTGCCAGCCTGCTCCACATTCATAGTGTAGGAAGTTTTTTCAACACCCAGAACTGAACAGGTGGTTGGAAAGAGAATTTGCCTTAGTTTTAAGTGTGGTCCAGTCTTGGTGGGACTTCACCTCTTCCCCCTTGTCTCTGAAACACTACAGCCTGCGAGGATTTCTGAGTACAGTGTATTTTTATATTGTAAATAGTATATTCTTATGTATTATCATGTACTCTCATACTTATAAGGGTGGTGTATTCAAGAGTGTTTAGGTCAATTTGTATGTGCACTAACCACATAATTATATTTTAATGCAGTTGCTTTGAAGTTTCTTATTAGGGACTTTCTGTTAGCTGAAATAAAATGACTTGATTTAGTTGTTAGAAAATGTGTTCAGCTTTGCTGTGCCAAAGTTAATGTTTATCTTTGACTCAAGAGCCTTCTTTTAGAAACTGAAGAGATTCACCATGACATGAGCGCAATGCAAAGTTAGGCGTATCAAAAGGGAAATAATGTTCTTTAAGCATGTAACTCAGCACCAAATTTGACCCCACTGCTAAACCTGATCTGAGTTCTTTTTCTTCCAATACGTTATTACACATCATTACCTCACTCTCCTACATAGTAGTACACAATGCACAAAAAGTCTGATGTTACCATGAGAGATACTGTCACACAGCATGTTTTATGATTACATTCACATTTGTCTACTTGGCAGAACTTCCTTACCAAAAGGGCTTATCACTTAAAAGCTGAAGTGCCAGTAAAATGAATCAAATCACAAACAAAGAACCAGAAACAAGGTGTGCTAATAAGGTTAACACTCCATAGTAAGTAAGAAAAACACCTTTGTGGGTTATAGTGAGCTAAATATCCTTGATGTTAAATTTAGGTTTAGTTGTGGAACACAGCTAAACACAGTTTAGTTTAACTAAACTCAACAAGACATAAACAAGACTGTTTATAGCATTCAGTAATAACGTTTCAGTAAGAGGGTTAAGAATATGTCGTAAAAACAAACAGGTTTTATTTTCATACGGGTATATTGTACTGACTAGGGTTTATTCACCTAGCTAAATCATCATGACAATGAAATCATCTCAGTCACTACATGTAGTTATGTAATAGATACATACAATAGATACACTACATGTAATAGATATTATTTAAACCTGAAGTTTAAATAACTTAAACTTGGCACACATGCCAGATCAATATCAAACATGTGCACGCCTGTACAAAACTTGGTACGCACATCGGTTATGCTGACTCAAACAACTTTTACACCGACATCCATTAGTTCCACCAAACAGGAAGTTGTCCATTATGGATTTTCTAAAAAGCACACGTCGTGAACTTTTAAATACTCCTTCTAGGCGTTTCATGTGATTGTCACCAAACTTGGTGAGCATCATGCCAAGACATTGAAGATTCAAAATTGCGAAGGGATTTTTGATTTCTTAAACAGTGTTGCCATGGCGAGGCGATAAATTTATGGTGAAAAATGGAAACAGGAAGTCTTTAATATTTACAGCATACATTGAGCGAATTATTTCAAACTTGGCAGATATAATTGGTGTGGTGGGCTGATGACAGTCAACTAACATTTAGCAAAGTCCTTTCAGACTTGATCAGAGTAATGTAGAGACATGGCTGATATAATGCTTTAAAATGATTTGTGATAAATATTGTTGCTATGGTAACAGACTTTAAAATCACACTTATATGTATTTGAGGTGCTTAACATACTTGAAATGACATGAAATTAGGCGAACACATCATAGTGGTCAGTCTTAACGCTTGGGCAAAAACTTAGACATGGGTGTGGTCAATTTTGACTAAACTGATGGGGTTATTTTTGCCTGCGATGACCAAACATGGCATACGTATTGATGTCATGAAGCCGGACAACTTTTAAAACTACATTCATTAGCCCCACCCATCAGAAACTTGGCTGTTTTTAATTGAATGTGGAGTTTTTGTCAATTCCAGGCTCTGAATTTTTAAAAACTCAACCTAGAGTATTTATTGGATTGTCACCAAATTTGGCAAATATTATCCCAAGACATGAAAGATGTTAAATTGCAAAGGGATTTTTGTTATCTTGAATGATGTTGCCATGGTGACACATAAAATGTATGCAAAAAATGGAAACAGGAAGTGTCTTATGTCTCCTGCCTGCATTGATTTCATTCAAGCTTGAGCTGTATGTTTTGTCTTAGGGCCGATGACATAGCGGTGGCGATTGTAAGTCACAGTTCCAGTGCCACCAACTGGCAGCAGAACTTAAATAGGTGAATCAATAATTTTACACTTTAATTTTTAAGTACATGACTGTATGAACTAAATGATGAATAAATCAGACCTTCGAGCACTACACATAAAATAGGTCTGTTTAGCACAGAACACTTGATTATTGTCTCAGCGTGTTCAACAGTAAAGCTGCTTGCCCAATACATTGTCATAAACATAACAGTCTAGCATTTTCTCATGCTACACTGTTACTCATTGAAAAAGACGCTTGTAATTGGATGACACAATTTAAAAACTGCTGAGTTACTCTCCCCAAACTGAAAGTTATTTACTCCCTAATTTTAGGAAGAGAATGAGAAAGTAGATGGTATAAAGTAGGTTTGCTGTGTTTCTGCAAAAGTCACAGGCTGATTGCACATCTGTGGGTTGACTTTGAGACTATAGGCATGAGCTCATGAGTGTTTTGTGAGGGTTGTGAAGTTCAAATCGGTTGTGTCAGCAGTTATACAGGAAAAAAACAAAGGGAGACTGAGGTAAGAACTGTGGAGGTGAGCGGGGAATGTAAGGAGAGGAAATCCCTGATGAACGTAACTGTGATGAGTGGGAGGAACAGGAAGTGGTGAGGGGGGATGCAAAAACCAGTGAATAAAATGTGCAGAGGTTTATCACAGATTGCTGGGGGGTAGTTTCCCATAAACATAAAGCCAAGTTCTCTTATCCCATATAAGTTACTGGAGATTAAGAAACAGGAGATGCTGAAATCTACTGACAGTAAGTTCCAATTCATTACAAAAGTGTCTAGAAGACCAAGAGGGCCAATGAGTAAATGACTCTTGGATAAATTCACAAAAAAGACACAAAAAAGTTCAGCAACATCCACTTGTCCATGTTGCTCTGGATGTAAAAATAACTTTTTGTCCATCATTCAAGCTTTAAAAAACCTTTTTTAAAAGCTTTATGTTGGTTTGGAAGATCTTTCCTTTTCTAGCTTTATTATAAACTATCTATTTTTGGGAGGAAACTAATCTGATGTGCCATTGCTATGAGATGAATCAGTCTTACTGAGAAAGCTCTCTCATATTTGGTCATGTTTTCATGAGAAAGTGAGGAGACGCTCTCCATTGGGAACTGATGGTGACTACAGAATCCTAGAATCAAAGAAATCCTCTGCCATGCATGTGACTTATGGCAGACCTATAATAAGGAAAACAGCTGTGTTTCTGTCTGACAGTGCACTGTGGCTGAGCACCATTAAGAACATGTCACTTCTTAGCTTTGATAACTTTCCCTAAAGATTTCTGTTAAGATTATGTGTAAATAATGTAAAATGTGATCTGGTGTCATTCAATGGTGTGCTGGGAATGTGAGACATTGAACAGGTAAATGTTCAAAAGTAAAGCATTAAAAAAAAATAACTTTCATTGTATCTTTTGTTACCTCTGACATCAAAATCAATGATCCGAGTATGAGAGTTGCTCATCTGATGGTTGGTTTAATATCATAGACTCACATTAACCTTTTGAAAATGCTGCTATGTTGTTTCTCATCTATGCTAAGGGGTCTGAGGTCTCAACTCTTGTTTTTGTATGCATCTTGTTTTTCTAACAGTGCAGAAATGTTATGATAAGCAACCATTTCAAGAAATCAGGTCGAAGCATAACTCTGTATATACCAGCTTTATGCCTTACCTGCACTCAATAGAGAATTCTCTTAGAGAATTCTGTGCTCTAATTTTCACAGATTTTCCCTCATGCTGCCTTTGCTATTGTGAGTGACTTTAATCAATGCAAATTACAGATTGTCCTGCTGAAATACTTTTAGCATGTAAATATTTCCAAATGTGATCAGAATATGCTGGATCATGTTTACAGCAACATTCATGATGCATACAAATCCACCCCCTGCCCCCACTTTGGACTTTCAGATCACATAGTGTATAATGCAGCACTGTTTTGCTCAGACAGACTGGGAGGTGTTTAAAGCTACAGCCACACTGGAGGTTTCTTTCATCAACATACATGAGTATGCTGAATGTGTGACTAAATACATTAGCACATGCGTCAATAACATTGTGCCCACCATACATATCAGGAAGTTTTCAAACCAAAAGGTCAGGTGCGCCTCATGCTGCATGCTCAATCTCTTGCATTTAGATCGGGCAACAAAGAGGAGTGCATAGCAGCAAAGTACAAACTAAGGAAGACCATTAAGGAAGACCCCCCAGTCTCCCAGCTGAAGTGCACAGAGCCCTAGGAAGAATTAACCCACGCAAGGCAGCAGGCCTAGACAACATTCTAGGGCAGGCACTCAGGGCATGTGTCTCTGAGTTGGGTGATGTTTCCTGAGTTGGTCCTCTCACAGGCCATGGTCACCACCTTTTTTAAAGCTACCATCATTATCCCTGTTTCCAAAAGGAGTACAGTGACCTGTCTGAATGACTACAACTGAACTCTACACTCTGTGACAGACTGTTAGATTTCTTAACCAATAGGCTGCAGTCTGTCAGAATTGGAAATACAACATCAAACAGCATTGTAATTAATTCTGGTACTCCACAAGGCTGTGTTCTAAGCCCCATGCTCATGCCATGCTCGTGCCCCATGCTTAGGTGATACATCAGTGATGACCACACTTGGTCACGCAACACCACCCAGCTGGTCATACGGCATACTGAAGTGTGAAGCAGGGGGTCTTCAGGAGCTGATTGTCGGGGGGTTTGAGTCGTGCGAAACCAAAGTCAATAATTTTTATTTCTGAGTTCTCAGTGTCGTCAGTGAAGAGCAAATTCTAGGAGGAAAAAAGGAAAAACAAATGTTTAATCTGTAAATTGTCTGCAAAAATGTCAATTGTATTTAATACACATTTTCTAATATAAACATTTAGTATGGCCAGTGTTCAGCCAAAATTCAGCCAGTGTTTCTCAAATAGGTTTCTTGAACAAACTTGTAAAAGCTCTTTAGCAAGATTTTCACTGAAAACAAGATTTTGATGATCTACACTATACTATGTTTTGCCAAAGCAATACAATGGGCCCATAAGCCTAGAGGCATGTGTAAATCTAGTGTCATATAAATTTTAATTACAGTAATTGTGACAGGGAATCCTGTACCTCTGGTCTGAGATCTCTGTGCACCACGCCCACATCATGCATGTGGCTGACGACAGACACCAGTTTGCTCATGATGCGGCTGAAGTGCTGCTTCCTCCTGATCCTCTCTAGCAGTTCTCCACCTCGCAGGAACTCCAGAACCACCACACACTGTTTACACCTCTGCCAAGTGCAGGACATCCAGGCTGAGAAACAATTTCTATTCAACAGCCATCAGAATGTTAAATAAATCAAACACATATTGACCTGTCACCACCCCTGACATTTTTCTTAGCTACCTCAACACAGACTCCCATATCTTCATAGTATATATTTATTCCACTCCTTTAAATATGCCACTTTAAACAGACACATCTAAGCTGTTTTATATTGTACTACTATATATTGCACTGTTTGTATTTTAGCATTTTATCATTGCCCTCAAGTCTTTCCAAATCCCAATGACAGACTGTTATTCTTTCAAAAAAACTTTCAAAAAGTTCCGAAGCTGTGTGTAACAGGGATTCAGGAGACAAAGGATCCATTTGCAGCTCTTTATTAGACTTAGCGTAATCAGACAGGCAAGGGTCAACAACAGCATACGGGAATATGGGGAACATCCAAA
>JAZGTK010007332.1:0-19519 GCA_036877625.1 Ambastaia sidthimunki | reverse complement strand
ATAAGAGATGAGCTAATCGTAGACTAAAGATCCAGGTAAACAATGAATTCATGTTTTCTGTTTCTCATAGCATTAGTTTTGTCTTGTTTGTAGTGGGATCAACGTTTGCGTAAGTAGTAGATGTGTTAGGGAAGTAACACGCAACATTTTAATTATATTTTGCTAAAATGAACAAAATGACTCAAAAAGATTCGTTCATTTTGCTGAACGAGACTCAAAGGAGTCGGTAAAATGATCCGAACTTCCATCACTATTAAACTTCTAAACTAAAATTCCTTATGTTCTACCAGCACAGGGTGCAAAGATTCATTTCTATTTTTCTCTTGATTATTTTCTATCGATCACGGGACAAATAAGTTATCTGAACACTTAAAATGTACCATATAAATGTATTTCTCTTTGATCAGAGGACATTGTGTCCTACTTGTGCAACAACTTAACTTACAATTTGAAATAAAATAACCTAAATACTAATAAATACCTTATTATAATTTCAATGCAAATATGTAAATGTAAAAAATGTGTCCTTGTTTCAAATTCCACAAAAATTGAACGTGTGCCTGGAATGACATGCAATAAATTAACAATAAAGGACTAAACAATGACAGACTTTTGATTTTTAGGTGAACACATCTTTTAACATAAGCATGGAAAAAAAATCACAACTAATAGCACTGCAGAAAAGACACTACAGCAGAGAGAGAGAGAGAGAGAGAGAGAGAGAGAGAGAGGATGAAGAGCTCAGGAGACACACGCTGCCAAGAAAGCAGGAAGGAATGTGAGAGTCTCGCCAACATTTTATGTTTCTTTCCACTGAATTCCAGCGTGTGCTCTGTGGGGTAGTTACGCCTGCCAGCAGTGAGGCCGGCTCTCCACTGCGCTGTGATAACAAGTGATAAGATTCTCATAAATAGTTTTTCTGATATTATATCATTTTCAAGCGTCAGCTATGCCGCAACAACTGTATCTCCATACACACTGTGAGCTTATCGCTGGTTGCTAATGTTTGTATATGGAAAATTGAAAAGGTTTTGTTGATAAACTCTCTAAAAGCAAAGATATCCTGTGGCCTTGCATGAGAACAACGCCTTCTCCAAATGCTTTTCATAACTCCAAGCTGCTTTTTTGGTATGTAGCATCTGTTGTTTGGAGACTTTATTGATCTAAGGGAACAAGTTCCCTCATTTCAGAGGTCGTTTTGGTCATTTTTCTGAATGAATTATTAGAACTCTTTCAGAGACAGGCAAGTCCAAGCACAGATCACACTGATGAGTCATCAAGTCTTTTTTAACAGCGGAAAATGCAGAGAAGACGGATGAAAAAAGAGCTTCTTCTCTCTTTGGCACGTTTGCATTCCAGCAAAATTCCAGAAATGGAATGTGATGCATATTTGCCCGAGATTTGATAAATTCTTCTGTGACAGTCATTTTCTATCCCAGTACAAACAGAGTTTTTTCTATTATGTAGGATTTGTTTTAAAGGGGCAAACGTGCTAGAAAAAACTTTTAGTAGTATATATGACATAATAATATAGACATTGTTGTGTACAGTTTTTAATTAGCATGCACAGGGACTTGGTTTTAAACCCAACCATTGTGTCATGCAAAACACAGCTTTGATAACTCTGGTGTTCCACAGCGAGATGTCAGTTTAAAGCAACAGCAGAGCGAGTACTTGGTGACAGAACCTTCTGTTTAAGGCAAATGATTTGTGCTCTGTGGAAAGTTTGATTCCATTGAACTGACCAAATTTAGACATGAGAATGGATGATTTCTGCCACAACATTAAATTTTAAATCAAAACTAATTTTCTTTGGAAGTTCATCCAAAACACACTTAGAAGCGTAAATAAGCATGAGAGAATAATACATCAGTGCGAGTGGCATTTCTACCTAGATTAACACATTTGTAAAAGGCATTGTGAGAAAACAATAACATGACGTCAGAGTTGATGGTGTATCGGACACTGACATTTATGTTGTGATGTAATGAACCTCAGCAACAGGAAAACAGAAGATGTTTATTTAACACTTGAGGCAGCAGCACATAAATGACACAATGGCTGGTGGACAGGACTGTAATATATATTGTAATATGACAAAGAAAAATGCTAATGTTTTTACATCCACATGATTAATGCACGTTCTAAACTGTGTGCTATGGTACATTTTGTCTGATAAAGAAATATTAAAGAGGCCAAATTAAATCTATAAACACGAACAATAACTTCTTTAATGTTCCATTAGTGGTAGGTAACCGCACCCTTCCCTGAAAAAACTGTCTGATTTCCTACTCGAGTCCTTGTAAGTACGAGATAAGATGCATTTTTCCCAGAGTTTCCTGCAGTGCAGGGCCACAGACGTCTTCAGAGAAAAAAGAAAGTGGCTCAGCACATCTTCACATTGCAAGAGTTTCAAGGGATTCAAAGAAAATAAAGCTGTAAGTAATCTTCCCTGTTGTTTGTATGGGCACAGCTTGCTAAACAGTCCAGGATGTGGAACACTGGGGACTGTGAACTGTCTTCGTAACTTGAACAAAGACCACCCAGGGCCCTTCAGATAAAGGTATGCTTGCAAATAATTGGCTGCAGGGGTTGCAGAACCCGAGGCCAAAACAGAGCATTACCCCAGAAGACTCGGGAAGGTTTGAAGATAAATTGAAAGACAATAGATTGCCCAGTTCAGGAGAAATAGGGTTGGAAAGATTTTTATTGAAGATGTGGCGTTTATTCAGAAGTAAACTCTGAAAACTATATAAATCAAGTTGGGCAATAACTAGTAGTGTAAAGTCTTCCAAAGACACAATGAAATTTGTGTTACTATGGAAACAACACTGAAATTAGATGGACCGCATTACAAGCTTGCCTCAGGCAAAGATTTAATGACTTGAGTTTAAGAGGTTCTGGAACGAAATTTGATGTAGATTTGAATATCAGCAATCAGACCATCAATCTCCTCTCAGATTTTATTGTATATATTGGTCAGATAATTTAAAACTTGTGTCCAGAATGGACTGTTGTCTGAAAAAACAATGGAAACATCTTTGTAATGCCAACTTAATTAAAGTTAGGGTTTAGAAGTGCAAAATTCTGCCAAACCCGACTGATAAAACCACAAACATTTGACTGCAGATGATATAAAATGTCGTCATCTGTGCTCCGAACATCAACCTTTTTGCACAGCTCCAGTGATTCCTAGGAAGGACAGAAGTAAATTTAGCCTGAGTTACGACATAGCAAAGCAAATAAACAAGTGAGCTAATGCAAGGCTTGTTGGAGCTGATCACCAGATGCCTCAAAGATGCCCTTCTACAGGAAGCAAGTTGATGATCTTGTCCAAGAAAAAAAAAAACAGCATCTGGCTTTGGTTCTCCTGCATGTGACGTTTGTGCAGTTTGACCGATAAAGATTTTGCAAAATGACAAATTACGAGTGTTTTGGAGCTGGCTTTGAATACAGAAATCAGTCTGACGTGAAATGGGGATAAGGCCATGAATTTGTACACTGTACAAGAGCTATCATAGCCTCTCAAGACTGGAATTTTCTTAGGCACTGGCCAAAATAAGATGGCTACCAGATGCCAGCTATTGACTGAGTTTGGCTGGTTTCCCAGGTAGAGTTGCAGCCTCAGCCAGTTCTGCTTGAAGGCAGACTGTGCAACAACACCTAAACTCACTCTACTCAACACAGGATTAAACAAAGACAACGGTGTCCTTAAGTGATTGACTTCTTTGTTCTGTGGTTCCAAACATGGCCTTAAGACTCTATTACAACTTGGTATGGCACAGATGTTCTCTTGGAAGCAAAGCCTTTCATGGAGCTCATGCCTGGTCCCTTGTAAAGCAGTCATTTACTTTCGAAGGAGAGGTTTCGATATACCGCAGTCGTGAGTCATGGTTACAACCAAACTTGGAAACTTTCATTGACCCAACAACACTGGCCCCACTCGATCAACATTACCTGCTTCCACAAAAGTAGACCACTCCATATCTCTCCAGAGCAGAGCCTCCCGGACAATGACTGCTCTGGCTGCTCCCGACAACACCAGTCTCAGCTGCTTGGCATTTAAAATGGCGCCACAGTCCTGCTGCATGTAATTATAGTGGCTGTTTGGGCCAAAGCTCTTTCGATAGGCTACCACATCAGGGAACTGCACAAAGGACCACAACGTGTCATTTCAACAAACGAGGGAACACAAATCAATGTCAGACGACACTTAGACAACCTGGCAGAGCAGCAGAGTGATGTGGAAGACCTCGTCATGAGGAACATGAAGCTCTTTATATCCTATCAGAGCCAAGTGAGTCATGGGGTGTATAAACCCAAGGAGTGAATAGTGAAGTGCTCTAAATAGCTTGTTGAATGCTCTGCTGTGTTGTTTATCAAGTGAGTGACAGTCTCAACACTGGCTGAAAGTTGACACAACTCCCCGTGGAGAAGATACTCGCCATCTGACCAGCTGTATATGATACAGAGCCGAAGGGAGAAAAGGTCATGCAAACAACCAAAGATAATCCAGCAGTCAAAGCGTCAAACAGCAAGACAGCTAGAGTATCAGATTTTGCCTTCAGGTATATGTATTTGTATACACTTCCCAAACAGAGGGGAGCTCTCTCCAGAAGATAAAGTGCTCTCGCTATGAGTCACACCTGCTGGGAAACAGCACACATATTCTGTTACCACTGTTCCAACATGCTTGGCTCATTGAGTGCTGCTCTCTATAATGAAAGAGGGAAGAAAAAAACATCCAGCAAAATCAAACCGTCAAGTCTTTTTGAATGTCCTCACCGTCAGCAGTTCTATGTCTATCACAGATTTTTTTTTGCATTGTGAACGTACCGTGGCCATTTCTCAGACAGATTACAACTGTTTGAAGCGCTTTGTTAAATCTGAGTGGCAGCGAGAAATCATTTACAGATAAAAGGTTTCACTGAATCAAGGTAAGTTGCCAAGACAGGTCAGAGCCAACAGAATCCCTGCTGCCTGAAATCACACTGTTATGAACACGTCTCACGGGAAGACAATAAGTCTTGTGCACATATTTAGAACGTACTGGTTATTTTTAATCTCCTTAGTGATTAGCACAATAAATGTGACTTCTGTAAATGGCACACAACATTAACATTAGCTGAGTGACTAACATTAGCAGAGTAGTTTTGTGAAAAAAATGCATCATGTTAAACTCATATAGAATGCGTGTGGCTTGTGGGCATTATTAACTAAATACAGCTGCATTGGTGTATTTGAATTTGTGTATTTCATGATATTTTAATGATAATAAAAATTATAATATCCCTTTAAAATATCTTTCTCTTCTGGAAAAATAACCAATTAGCCTATATAGATGCTTTACCCCTCAGGGGTAATATCCTATAATTTTTTTTGTTCATCAAAACGACCTTCCTGTAATACATGCATCTTAATGGCTGACAGGTTAGCTGAAGACTAACAGGTCAGATCCTTGTCTACTCACATGCAACAAGCACATTCACTGCCACTGAATAAACTTTTTTGCCACTGAATAAACAATATTTTGGTTTGAAAAATGAATGTCATCTCAGATGTTCATAACATTTCAAACCTCAGTGTATTTTGTTGGCCATATACATGTTCATTACTCCAACATTCTGTTTTGTGGTAAAAACAAACCAGGTGGGACTTTGATTGTCACAGATTTACACTGTGAGAAATGAACGCAATTTTCACTACTTCAGTCTTCTGGTTGGTTAGAAACATGACGTATTATGAAGTTAATTATTATTAACTTAATTATGTATTATTAGACCCCTAGTGGTTAACAATGCCTAAACTCATCTAGTGAGTAAATAGGAAGTTGATGAATGTAAAGAAACATATTTAATAAAATGACTATTTAAAAAGGTATCAACATAACTGCAGGGAGATTCTTTTGAAAATGACACAAATGACCATTTTTACTTATTTGCCAGCAGGATACAGTTGAGCAGATGCTGACCACCGACTATCACTGCAGATTATAATGATGTTTAAAAACTATTTTCAGGAGAGGATGGTTTACATGTGCCAAACATTAAAAGGCCAATGTCCTTGTGCTGAGTCCACAGGCAAGATTTACCACAGCATGTGAATAATCTCAGAATCTTTACTTGAGGTCAACATGTGTGTACTGAGAGAATACATCTAATATTCTTCAAACACAAGTAAAAGCACGTCACTTCTCGCACAAACGGCCACTTCCCCAGAATTCACCAAGCTATCGGACATCAAAGGCCTGGGCAGACATACTGTATGTTAGCATAATTACTCCATTTCCCATCTGTGGGCCTCAACAGAACTTGACACTTTCAACTCATAAAGAAACCCTTAATGAAGCTAAACTCTTCCTCAATGACTCACGCTGCCTTGCATTTCAGTTTCACCAGCAATGCCAGAAACAAACACAATGCAGAAACCAAGCGACCAATAGAATGTTTCATCGCTGTTTCAGACAGAATTACTAAACGTTTTTGCATCTCTAAACAACGAGTGACAGTTTTTGCTTTGAGCCGTGCGCCCATTATTATGCATAACTGACCTTAAGTCTATTTTTTGTAAGAGACTCTGGTAGTTTAACCCTAAAAAGATTATTAAAATTATCACAATTTTAGTTTGTTGGCTTATGTACACATGCAGATGAATGTCTTTTGTCTGTTGCAGAATTTCTCGCATGAGAGTTTAGTGTTCAAGAGAAAAATATGATTCTTTCAAACTTTTAAAATCAGGACAGGACTTCAGGCTTCCTTAAGACTAACTAGCCAAGCAAACAGTCCACCAACGAAAGCAAGTAGTTTTCTACATCCAAAACAAAAGATCACTTTCAGTGTATAAAATCCCCACAGGCCTCATGCAAGTTTAATCCTGGAGGTTCTTGGAGCCCAACACACCGCTTGCATGCCAGTGAGATAGTCGACTGGGTCCCTTCATGAGCCCTTCTCTCCCGTTCTCAACTTTAATGTGGAATTGACTTCAGCACTCATGTGTGTGAAATATGAGCTCAAAATGAGCGTTCTGAATGAGGAATAGAACTTGGCAAGTCAGGAAACCAGAGAGATTTAGTTCAGGGAAGAGATGGTAGAGGTTGCCGCTATAGATTCCAACCAACTAAACAAACTTAAATATCATAAAGTTTACATATGACTTTCCTCTATTTAAAGTTCTTAAATTCTGAACATGTTTTCTCAGGTTTGCATTCTTCTTTCAAGTATTTGAAGCACTTGAATCCTCCAGGACAGCAGGAATGCACATCTGGACAGACGTTCCTAGTGTAGGATTGAGCAAAACGTTGCTATAGATGTTCTTAATAACAAGATAATGACTGTTATGGAAAATAAGAAAGTGATCCACACAATTTACAGGAGCTGTTTAAAAGTGAACGTTTATATTGACAGTTTGCTGAATTGCAACAAATGCAAAGTTAAAATGCACTGAAGGATTCAGCACAAATGACTTAAGACATTTTATCCCAAACAACTGTCCTAAGAAGGTTTTTAAGTTTTAAGTCCATGTACAAACTGCATTCAAAGCACACAGTACATGCAGATACAAGCTGTAGCGCCAATAAAAGCAAACTGTGCTGGAGAACAGATGAGTTTAATGTAGCAGTGATTTAAACCTGTAATGCTGCCACAATGCAGAAGCAGGTTTTAAATTGCATCCTTAATAATTATGAAATTAAAAATAATATTTAATCCAAAATGCCTAAACCACCAATGAAACTTTCAGACTAATGAACAATCAATGTGCTGTTTTCAGTGTCTGATCTTATATTGTTATGTTGGGAAACTGGAATTGTTACAGTACATTTTTAATGCTGATGATTACTTGCAGATGTTTCCAATTAAAAACTACGACTACTTTTAAAAAAAGACTTAAAAAGTTCTTTTAAAAATAACACAAAACTATTAACAAAAAGTAATTAAATAGCTACTGTCATATATAGTTTCTAAACAACTTCAATACAAGATAAAAATTATTTAATTAATTAAAAGACTTTAATTACCTGATTATATAATGTGCTTTTCAAATCAACAATTTTTCTACATTTTCAGGTTTTTGAAGAGGAGTTTTAGCATAACCACAAACATAAGTATCATAGAAACCATTTCAGACGGACTGATCCAGAGACAAACAACATACGGAGCCAAATAACGGTGAACTTCATCCACTCTACAATATTTAACATCATGAAGAATCAATGTACTCAACAAGTGCCAAAGTTTCGTGTTGCACGCAAAGTTTTTTTTTTATATTTTAACATTTAAAGAGTTAAAACACATGTGAAATTAACACATTTAACATGCGAAACTGCTTATCTTCACTAGCTGACAATTTTCCAAGTGCAACAACCTCCCTTAGTCGCGAAAACTTTCCTCTTTAACTATTTGTGCAGATTCTATGGAATTAATATATGAATTAAACATTTTTCCGCAGCTTAGCTCTTAGTGTCCGTCTTGTTGATCTTACCTTACTTTTCTTCAAACATTACACGAGCATTTTGACGCGGTTTCTCTCCATTGCTCTGGCTGCTCTTTACCTTCGTAGTAAAGTCAGCGGATCAGCGCAGCGCCTCCCTGCGCGGCTGCTATTGGAGAAGCGCTGCGTCAGTACACAGCGCACTTCCTGTCACTGAACACGTCCCGGGCGCTGTTCCCAATCCCGTACTGCACTACCCCTGCTGTTTACAAGTATGCACTATATCTACTGTGCAGTGTGCACATTTTCTGTATTGCTTGCAATATCGGAATGAGTCATGGAAATAATCTCACCTAACACAGAACGTTCCTCTAGCGTTAGTATCTGGTTTCCGTTTAGTTATTATTATTTTTTTAAAACATTCTATTTCTGGCTATTCAAAAGCAACCTTTTAAAATAACACTCTGGGAACAAAATGCTAACGTTCCCAGAACGTTTGGGAACCAAATGGGATGACCTACTTATTTACAAAAATCATGCCTGTGCAGAGTAAAAACATATCTTAATCCAGGAATTAACATGGAAACCTCGGTTTCCAAAAATACCAAATACTGCGGCCATTGTTACTACAGTTTAACTGTGGTAATTTGGTATTAGTCGCCACTGTCATCAAAACATAAATTAAATGACAGAAAGAAGCTCATTTCCACTTCTGAAGACTTTCAGTTCAATCATATTAATTTCTTATGATTCTTCAGTAGTTACAATAACTGCAGCAACACTGGTATTTTGGTAAAAACAGTGGTTGCCATGGCAAATTTATGCAGTAAGAGCTCTATTTAAAGACTGAACATTAAGACAATTTGAATAAGATAATGAAGAAATTGGGCATTAAAATGTCAATGCATTTATGCTGGTAGGTGACATACTGCACACTGCACAAATAATGTTATTTACACACCATGCTAGAGTTACAACAATTCCATCATAAAGATTAAAATTATACTGAAAAACAATCAGTCCTGACAATAATGTTCACTGATAGATGGGAAAGTTTTCTGTAATAAGCGATAGACACATTTACACACAATATTTTACCAGTTTAAAACACATTGGATCAGATTTCACTTGTGTTCTCAAGGTAAGATTTTCTGTCCATACTGACATTTTATACAGGACTGTCTGAGATGCCCAAATTTCATCCTGAAGTCTTTCTAAGATTCATTAAAATGAACATGCCGTTTAGCCAATTAATAATTAAAGATGTTTTCATTGAGACAACAGTGATTTCTAAACATGTTATACATTTTTATAATATTTTTCTGTTAGCAATAATTGTATCTTCATAGCACATAACCTTTATAAAACAGAGCATAGAAAGACAAGACAATAAAAGTTATAAAATTCACTCATGAGTAAAACTCAGTTCTGCAGTTCTGATGGTATTTCAATGCATTGCTATTGGTCAAAAACACAACATTATATACCTTTAAAAAAGTCTTAATGAGCAACAAAGAAAAAAAGTCACTTTGGCACTGCAGCTCTTTAAGTGACACATATATCTGAAGGCTTTGCATAGATAGTATCAGCAAATTAAGGCCAGACTTTTGGCTAAGTAGACAAACTATGAATAACTTCTCCACCCTTTGTGAAAATCACAACCATGGGTGGAGTCATGATTTAGAGATTCTGCTCTTCATCTGGCTGCTGAACAACTGCTGTATTTTTATAGGGCTGTTTAAAGCCTTTGACATTCCCTGTTCCACAACTTTCTAAAAACAACCCAGACCAAACCAATAATAATTCATTTTTCCATTTTTGGTAGAGCTCAGTAAAATTGGTACAGTTTTGCAAACAGATCTGTTTTCAAAAGACTTATTGGAACGTAAAAGGCTGTCAGATAAGAATCTAATCACCAGCAAAACCAGAGAAATGTTTCATTTAGTACAATTATAGGCATACTATACTTTGTGACCATCATGGCAAAATTTGTCCATTTCTGTTGGTTATCCTGGGTTGTTCCATGATTAAAGTGCCATACTCACAAGAGGGATAAGAAACCAGTGGAAATTGTGGTTTTCCCTCAGTGATGTTGCTCCAATCAAAAAGCCACTATGAAAATCAATGGAACGCTGTTTTGATCAATCAAATCCTGAGTTCATCTCTTAAAGGTCAATTCTAGAAGATCTAAGCCTAGTTGTTCATTGTCAATAAACTCTGTTCTTTAAACTCTGTTCTTTTCAAATGAAGCAGATGAAATTCATGCACAAAACATCTGCATCACAAAAGATGATGTCATGGAGCCAAAGGCAGTAGAACACAAGTGACAACGATGACCTGCCATGACCTGATCCAGTGTAAAGAACATCCTCACGCTTTCACACACCACAGTGTCCTACATAAACACTTTATATATGTTTACACACTGACTCTTAGAAGTGTAATAATTCAATTGTGATCTTGTATTAATAAACATCCTATAAACATCTCATTGTCTTTGATATTTTGAAATAAAAGGGTTTGAGACTCTGCAACCTAAGATTCAGAGTTAAAAATCTCCACAGTCCAAAACGGGCATATTGAAATTGAATGACCCTGTTGTTTTTCTGTCATCAGAAGTCAAATAAATCAATTTATCACAAACCACATTTGCAGATTAAAGATGCATTTTCAGTGTTCAGCAACTTGGCCCACCTGATAATCAATGAGTTAGAAGAAGGACAAATTCTATTCATTTTCAACATCAGAAGTAGTTTTTATCCTTTCAGTTTGATCTCAGTTTGAACAGGGTGTCCTGTGACAGTGTAATAGGAACACTATACACTAGCATGACTAGTAAACTGTCAATATTCACACTGTATTCACACAGACATTACACAATACTAACACAGACATAGAATTAAAACACTAACATTTCATAAAACATGAAAGTAATGAGTGCTGGTCTGTGACAGCAAATCATTCTCATCGTGCTTTAATTGGTCTGCTTCATAAAACAGCACAAGAGTATTTTTTACCACATCAGAATGACCTCATATAACAAGTCAGACAACATTTCTTACCAGTTTTTCACATGTACCAGTTTTATGCAGAAATGGCTCTTCATAAATGAGTCTTTGGATGTTTGTGAAGCTTTGACAGTCAGTGTTGTTATATTACTTTTCAAGGTCTATGGTTTTACTAACTAATAGTTTTACTTTACTACTGGCTTTACTTTACTACTGGCTTTACTTACCTTAACAAATTTAGACAAAAGTTTCTGGATGAATTGTTGGCTAACTTTTTTCTGTAATTTAGTAGCGATCCTTTTAGTCCTTTTAGTGACCATCGATCCTTTTAGTCCAAAATGACCCACAGCATGTTTCCCATGTGTGTGTTATTCAGCTGAGCTGTGATGAGCACAGAATGACCACAGCAGCACTGATAACATTTCACTTGATCATGTTTAATGTGCAGCTCTGATTCCTTACAGCAGGACTGATGTACATGCTAACAGCAGGGCTGATAAGCATGCTAACAGCAGGGCTGATGAACATGCTAACAGCAGGGCTGATGTACATGCTAACAGCAGGACTAATGTACAGCACGACTGATGTACATGGTAACAGCAGGGCTGATGTGCATGCTAACAGCAGGGCTGATGTACATGCTAACAGCAGGGCTGATGTACATGCTAACAGCAGGGCTGATAAACATGCTAACAGCAGGGCTGATGTACATGCTAACAGCAGGGCTGATGTACATGCTAACAGCAGGGCTGATGAACATGCTAACAGCAGGGCTGATGTGCATGCTAACAGCAGGGCTGATGTACATGCTAACAGCAGGGCTGATGTACATGCTAACAGCAGGACTAATGTACAGCATGACTGATGTACATGGTAACAGCAGGGCTGATGAACATGCTAACAGCAGGGCTGATGTACATGCTAACAGCAGGGCTGATAAACATGCTAACAGCAGGGCTGATGAACATGCTAACAGCAGGGCTGATGTACATGCTAACAGCAGGACTGATGTACATGCTAACAGCAGGACTGATGTACAGCAGGTTTATTCACACAGCATGTTTCTCTATCAGCTGAAAAGAACAAAGCGGTAAATGAAACGGCACGATTGCTGGCAGTGATATTAATCACAATACATACACAGAATGAGGTCATTAATGTTTGCTGACAAACTATTGACTAAGTGGCTGATCTATTCTTATTATCATTTTGGAATGTGTGTACACAAGCACACGCGTGTTGACATGCCACATCATGTTAATCATTAAAGTTCTGACGTCTTAGTTTGTTCCAAGAAGGCCTCTCCCCTTAAGAAATATATTTAAGCAATGTGGTATATCACAACTGTGCTGATATTTAGTACAACAGCACAATTAAAGCTCAGTTCAGTACAACTGAATGTGATGTTAGGCTTGAGTATCAAGCTGGGGTAACTGGAGTACATGTAAGTTGAATGGAGCATCAGCAAATTTCTCTTCTTTCTCCAAATGTTCTAAAATCATTCCACTCCAGATCCATTTTGTAATCCTGGAGTGACATGAGAAAATCCATAATTACAGTTAGATTCTGTTATAAAGACATTTATAATGTTGTTTATGACTATTTCTGGTTCAAATAAATACTGTTCTTCAAACTCTGAGCTGTCCATTTCATCATTCAGTTCTTCACTATTTATCATGGACCTTATCAAACCGTTCCTTAAGCTTAGATTCATTCACAACATTTTTCCTAGTTTGATTTCTTCGTCTAAGGTAGCAATGATGGAATAGCCTTAAAAAATGTAATCAGTAGGTTGCCGTGTTCGATTCCAGCGCCGGCAGGTAGCAACTGAAGTGTCCTTGAGCAAGACACCAAACCCCCGATTGCTGCCCGGGCACTGCAGTGATAGCTGCCCACTGCTCCAGTGTGTGTGTGTTCATGACTTGCAGTGTGTGTTCACTCTCACCAGTGATGGTTAAATGCAGAGGTCACATTTCAGGTATGAGTTACCATATCTGACAAAAACATGTCACTTTCACTTTCAATATGAGTTATGAAAAATATGAGTTATGTGTTTATGAGATTTCATTGAAATGTGTTTGTGTGGCATTTTTAACACCAGAATTTCTTGTGCATGTGAAGGTCCTGCAGACATGAAAAGACCCTGTATTTTGACTGTATTTTGATTTTTACACTTTTTAAAGCACCAAAACCCACAAGCTGGATTCTCTTGAGTACCAGATTACACATTAGAATGATTCAATAAATATATTGTAATGGCTGCTAAAAAAGAGGCTTTGCTATCACAGGTAAAAATATAACTTTAAAATCTACACAAATATATGACTGAAGCAGTTTCACTACTTCTATCAAGCATTTGTTTATGTCAAGATTCAGATGATGAAGTTTTGCGTTTTAAAACTTGTCCTTCATTAAATCACCAAAAACATTTTTAGTCTGTAATCTGAAGAAAACCAGACGCACGGACCGTTAAACCACATCAGCATCTCCACAAATATGCTGCTCATTTTACACTGATCCTCAGATGCTCGTGTGCTCTCATACGGCTGATTATAGATTACAATGTAACATCTCTGTCCCGTCTTATTTTCATATGGGGAAGAAAACAATGTTTTAGCTTAATTATACAGCTTATCAGAAAACTTAAGTCGTAATAATATTTTATGTTGTTTTCATCTAAATGTTTTTCTAAAGGAATGACTTAATTTCAAGAATATGTGGCATTTATGATTAAGAAATAAAGTTGGATACTAAACCATAATTGCTCTGATAATTTAATAACATTTGCATAACAGTGTTGTGACATATATAACGGTAGTCACATGGAACTGTGTTAAGAAAATCATAGCGACTTTTACTGGCCACATAGTGTAAGAACATCTTGTTTTAGTTAACAGTGAGCTGTCTGGATACATTGACCTCTCATAAACCAGTGAGAGAGGTAAGAGCCTTCACATGCAATAACAGGTGTTTCTAATGCACTGTAATTTCAATAGTGATTCAAATGTGTTGTAGTAATGATCAGTTCAGTTAACTTTATATTTATAAACCAATTACACTATTAGTATCATTCATTAGTTCTACTAATATGCATCTTATAATTAACAATAAAATCTGCAATAATACCATGTATTCTGTGTGTTATACGTATGTAACAATTGTATTGTTTTCTGTGTTTTTATTGTAATGTAAAGTTGCTTTGAAACAATGCAACGTCGTGAACAAGCGCTATTTAAATAAAGTTGATGAAGTTGCTAAACTGCCTTATGGCGACATCTTCTGGAATGTCATGAAGAACAATAAAACAACAGTTTTGCACATTATTTTAATTTTTACAAAATTGTAGCAATAAATTTGGTAGCTGAGACTTTTCAGGAATATGGTACAAAATAGGACTTTTCAATTAAATCAGTTATGTCCTATTTTCAATTATGTTTTTCAATGTCTGACATTGCTTCGTGGTTTTATTGTTGGATTTTCTTTACACTGCTGTTAATACTTAATATATACTTAATATAATACTTAATATATTTTGATCTTGGATAATAGTTAAACTAACACATCTAATATTAGTGCCCTATAGCCTTTAAAAGTAATGGGACCCCAATTTGTTCCCTACAGCTTCAAAACCGCACAAATACACAGCTATGTATCTATCTATATATCTATGCTATATATACAGCTGTATATCTATATAAATACACCTCTATATATACAGCTATATATATACAACTTCATACACGACGGGAGCCTATAGTATATGTGCCTATATGTGACCCCATCACATCAATATATTGACACGTTTTGTGTATTTTAGTCTATGTCTGTTAGCGTTGAGGCTGTCTGCACGGTACAGTACTGATAAACGGTAGGTAGCATTTATGTTTTTCAAAATTTCCCAATGTAATAATGATTTTAATGCTTTTAAATCGGACAAGTTAATCTTAAACAAGTTAATGGCATATTTTGTGATAAAGCGCAATGTTCAGGGTTTGACCAGCAGATGTCAGTGTTTGATAATAAAATGTTACGATGCGGCTTTGATTGGTACGTAGACACGATCAGATTTTATAGGAAACAGTGTAACTGTGATGGTAAAATTTAATGGCCATGAATGGCACTTTCAATATGAACGCAGACTAGTACACAATAACACAGCTTATAAAGCCATGTATGAGCCCCAAGCTCATAGAAATAAAAAACGCTATAATTCGTGTCTTATGCATGAAGTTCAGGACTGTTAGTTTATGTCAGACCAACTTTCAATAGAACTTACAGTAACGTTCAGTGATAAACACTCAAAATCAAAAAGTCAAAATCCAAGTTTAATCTGGAAAAGGTTTTAGTGTTTATTAAAATGCATAACAAACACTAAGATATGTATAAGAAATGCATAAGAAACTTTATGTTGCAAAATAGAGCAAGTAATTTTGTAATTTTAATACAACTTTTATACAAAGAAAATAAAAAAATAAAATCAGCATTTAATAGTGTCCCAGACAAGGCTCTGCATTTTCAGTTCAGATGTGTGGAGTGATAATTATGGGGTGTCTAAGTGATGTGATATGAAAGTCTAAAAATAAAAGATGAAAGCTGTGTCTCACTAACTCCTCTAATGGCCACATCAGCTGCTGCTGGACCATTTGCTGTTGGATAATGGGCCAGCAATCAAACTTAATCAAGCACAGTGTCTCTGACATATAATTGCTCAGCGTATTATCCATTTATAAGACATCAGCTGATATTGCTAACAGACGGCCTGAACTTCAGTTCCATCTGTACTGATTCCTGTTGAACTTTCTTACAAAAGAACCCGTGTTCCTTTAAAGAGACAGTTCTATTCATTTATATGTTCCAATGTTAAAATCCAGCTGGAATTAAAACATGGTAACAGAATGTTTTCTGTTAGACGTTTAGAGTTGTTGAAACACACACAGATTTGGTGATTTGAGTGTGGCTGCTATTATTTGTGTCTTAGCCCTGACAGTGACGTGAATCAGGCGTACCTTAAACTTCACATACGAGTGCTATATCCACTCCTGACAGCGGCTCTTTTTTGCCAAGTCATTAAAGTGCCAGTCATGGCTCGCCTGGTTGAGGAAAGTCTTTGAAGCCTATCATGGGACACCCCTGCACCCCTGCCTGCAAGGTGTCGGGCTACACACGGCCTCTCCTCTCCGGTACCAGATACAGACATCACAGCCCCCAGCCGGGCCCTTCTCGCAGGGCTGGGAATGCAAGCACAGTTCATGCAGATGGAGTGGACTGTAAATCATTCCCAGTAACAGGAAAGGGAGGAAACTCGTCCACTTTTTCTGTTGACTGCTCTCATTTTGGCCCCACTAACCTCGTGACCCCGGAGTGCTTGTGATCGCTCACCCTTGCCCCTCCTACCGTCTGCCTCTGGCTGGCAAAGTTGGAATCTAGCCAGTCACCTGGCCAGAACTGACATTAATTAACGCCTTCCCACCTCGCCCCCTCCTTTCTCGCTCCAGACTTGGCGCTCAACACCAGTCTTGAAAGGGGGCCGCCTTAATCCACGTCGGGACAGAACCAATTCATCAAGCTCTACTTTGGCTGCTACCATTGGGAGGTGCAGGAGTTAGAGGAAGATGAACAGGGCCCTTCTTAGCTGTCCCAAGATATCTGTGGGGGCCGGGATCATCTGTCAGGTGGACGGCAGGGCAGATTTTGGGTCCTCTTCTCTCTCCGCTGATTACACAGCGTGATTCACACATGATGTGTATCAGATGTTCTACACAGACAGTCAGGAGGACTCGACTTCTGCAGAACATGCACTTGTCAAATCCTTCAACAAATAAAGGGGGAGTCGTCTGAGATCAGACATATTTCGTAAGACTTTGACTTTTTCCAAAGAATTTTCACATAACGTCTGGACCACAGTTCAGTTTATTCTGGCTAAGATCCACTAGCTAAATAAAGAGACTGAATTTGATTGACATTTGAAGCAACCAACCACAGGTCATTTTGTTCTTATGTGGATGGAGCTGATTTCTGCCGCTGTTGTCTTGTTCTGCTCACTGATGGATTTGTGGAAAACTATTTTTCTGTGAAGTTGCTTTAGAACAATGTGCTTGGCAAAGCACTATACAAATAAATTGAACTGAAATCGAATTAACTTGAAATGATTAAAGTTCTAGAAACAGAGCCGTTTCATATCTCCTGAGTCTTGGCAGTTTACAGTAGACTTTCTGGCCTGTACCTTCCACAGAGCAACCATTAAAAGACAACCACAACATATATTACAATAACTGTCAAATTGAAATCTACAATTAGTACAATAACACATTCTTCAACCTCCAATAGACCCACCCAGCAACAAACAACAAGAAATATAAGTATCTCTAAGAACAGTTGGCTGTGCTCTGCATGAGAATGAGGTTTCAGATAGGCACAGCGTTTATGAGGACATACCTGCTGGGTCCTCATCTGCCAGAAGAAAGCCTCCAGGAATCTGGGGTTCAAGGATCAACTATCAAGAATAAACAAGCTGTTTTTCAGAAGTTTGCAATGATAATATCAGAGGGTTTGTCATTGGAGAGCATTACTGCTTTTTCTACATTCTTCTATCTCACATTAATATTTGGAGAAATTATATGCAGGATGATTTCCTGTGTGGCACTATCAGAGGATTGCTCTGTTTTTTGCCATTGGGGGGGTTCAGCCTCAGGGGGGCTCATTTACCTACCAAGGTATGTAATGTTTTGTTCCAGGATTTTGTTGGAAATGTGCAGGTAACTGGTTCAAAACTTGCTCTAAACTGACAGTTTTAGGGAACAGTGTGTAAAAATGTATGTCTGTTCCAGGAACCACTTCTGGCTAGAAGAATAATAATAATAATTCATGTCTTGAATTTTTAATCCTTCCTTTACCAGTTTGAGAGTGTTTTTCAGCTACATACCATCCACAAAAGATCTTCCTCAAACTTTAGTGAAAACCTTTATCTTCAGTTATGTTTGTTGACACAGACATTATACAATTAATCTTTAAGTTGTAGTGGTTTGATTGTTCAGTACATACTTAGCCTAACTTCATTTAAAACTTATTACAAAAGTTATCCAAAATATTAATATGGAGATTTATTTTGTATTTACTCTAGGTTAATATCATATCTGTTCCACTAGACGATAGGTCACGCTGTGCAGAGCCGGAAATATTAAAGATGAGCTCAGAGATGATCCCAGAAGATTAAGATTGTATCGTCTGAATTCCCAAACCTTCTGGGAAGGAGGGCGGAGCCAGAATGAATGTGCCCTGCATTTATTAGTTGTCATTCATATGGTTAGCGCCTCAGAAAGGTCATGTCATTATACAGGCCGAGGTGCTGACAGCTGGGCAATAGTCTATTGATTTTCTGAATGAACTGTCGGGCTTAAACTTTCTGTCTCACAAAAGATGTCAAACTAGCAGAAACATGAACACTTTAAACATGACAGTACAGAAACAAACTGTAATGTGTTTCATAAAGTGTGAATGTATTTTTATTGTGATGATCATATCACAGTGATTTTGAGTGTAAAGACTCAGGCAGTGGCCAAATGAACCACTGACTGGCAACTAAAAAAGCAGGAAATGCTTAAGAGTAAATTGGATGAGCGTTTTGCTGCAGTTCTGGGCACAGCCTTCACGTCGAGGTTTGCTTATCCTGATCTCCACACTAAGGTGTTGAAATCATGGAAGAGGTCATTTTTTTTATTCCAAAACTCACTATTCTTCTACTGTGGGCTTGATAGAACAGCAGCGGCATGATGCCTCAGGTTGAAGAGGCGCTAACCGTGTATTTCTTACCCGAACTTACCTTTCTTACCCTTAAACCGTGTATTTCTTATTCTGCATCATTCTCAAAGCCCCGATGCTCCTTACCAAGCCCTTGACATCCTCTTTGGTAGGGAAGGTTTATAAAGCGGCGAGTCGGGTTGGTTCATGCCTGCACACTATGGCCTTCTTGCAGGCATACTAGAGGCTCCTCAGAGATTCAGATGAGGGTGGAGAGTTTGGGCGTCTCTCACACATTTATTAGATTCCAGAACTTGAATCTTTCTTCTACACGGTTCTTGTGTTCT
>JAZGTK010007331.1:0-19520 GCA_036877625.1 Ambastaia sidthimunki | reverse complement strand
ACACAAACAAGCAAACAGCCGCAGAGGTTCCCTCACTTTGCTCTCTAATGACCTTAATTATAGCTAAGCCACTTGGCCTCGGCTAAATCTCATCATGTGTTCTACAAGTCAGCTTTATCAGCACATGCCCTGAACGCCAACTACATAACATGCACAACCTGTCCTTTCTACAGCATACAGTGTTAGAGTCCTAGATAGGACAGTATTGCAGAGCTTTTCAAAATTGCTTTTGCAAATTTCTTCCGGGTCTCTGCCAGGCAATCTTCCAAATTCTTTTTATCCAAGTATAGATGTTTCCTGCTCTTACAGTCTTACTGATTCACCATGTAATTTCTTCACTGTGAGGAGGCTCTAGAGCAAAACGCAATGGCCCTTTGGTTGTTGCCATGGAAACTCTGCGCTAGTGTCATTCAGAAGCCTGTTGTTTAGATTCTATAAGGGTTGTGACATCAGCACTGTTACAAGATTAAAGTCTCTCAATCTGGAGGGAAGAAAATAACGTCTGCTATAAAATACAGCAGAAGGTTGAACTTTCACCCTGATGATTTTCTGACAGAATCACTTTATTTACTTGATTCATTAATTAGGCATCATCACAAGTTTTAGGTGTTTAGTATTTTTATATAGAGGGTTCATCTGCGACATATCAAAGCTTTAAATTATGAATTTTATCTATGGAAATCTAAGATGTGCGCTTTGCTTAAATGCTGTAAAACTAAAACATTTCATGGAAACAGTTTCTGCTAAAATTAATTTATAATGCAACTCTAACAATCAACAAAACTCTAAACTATAGCCATTTTAAAAATAAAAAAACTACAGCTGACAATTAATTTATTTATTGAATAGTGATTTATCACATTAATATGCACAATTCCTTTTAAAGAAATGGTATAATGCATTACACAGGGCTGAAAATGTTGTGAATGTTGTCAAAGATGAAATAAAATCAACAAATGATGAAACTCACGCTTCAGAGCGGCCAATGTCCTCCAGTGTGGCTGAAGCTGTAAGGTATCTACAAACACACATTTCCACATTGTATTAACATAATAACATTGATGAACATACAAATATTCAGTCTGAATGCTGTTCACACTGGAACATACATCTAAAGAGGAGGACTCATCTGTTATGAATGTCAAAACATATCAATTATCCATAAACTCAAGCTGATGACATCAGAGGGCTAACCAGAGAACTGTGCTGGACCTGGTCCAAAATCAAAATCCAGATATTTAAATTGGGATAAAATGACTAAAGATTATGTTAAAGTGGATTTCTGCTATTGAGACAGATTGAACTGAAAGCATTTTACTTTAAAAACAATTAGACTGGGGTGTTGCCAGTCTCCAAAAACAGGTCTGACTTCTCTTTCAAGTTTGAATGCTTTGACCTGCACTTTGCTGTCAGAAAAGCCAGTTCACAGTGTTCATACATTTTTGTATGCTATTGTGTTACAGTCACACCATCTTACTGTATGTGTATTATACATGAATTACCAGATACTGTTACCATTGCTGACACTAATATTTTAAAATACTCAAAATATATGCTGTTAAGAATTAATATCCCTCGATTCCTGCTTTACTTTTTGAATGTACATTAATAAAGATCTGACATCACATTTTGTGCCATTTAATTTACAAAATGTTAACAGTCATCCATGCAGATTTTTCCACCATGGTAATGTACTGTACATCTAAATCAATGATTGTAGAAAGTTTAGTGTATGTGGAAACCATTTAAATGTTTTGACCTAAACTATCATGAGTTAAAGAAACAACAGCACAGGTTCAACTGAATAACAAAACAGAAATGTTTCATTTTGAGTAACAACTATGAGGAAATTGAAGACAAATGAAAACATAATGAAGCATCAAAAGTTAGCCAGCTTCAATTTGTATAAACATGGTTAAATTAGAGAGGTCATGATGACAAAATCATCAGATTTCTATGTTAAAAGTAATAATTCAAATTGACAGCTGGCAAACTCCCAATGGGGGAAATGAGACACTGAAACAGCACAGTTTCACTTATTCAGATGAGGATCATGGAAACAGGCACTGAAAACACCAGACGAAAGCAGGTCCACACCCAGCAAATGAAAATCACAAGACCAAGCAACTACTACAGGCAATAGACAGAAAACTCACAAATTAGATGAGGTAACTCTACGATTCAAGTCTCCAACAGTTTGTGAGGTTCTCATATAACTAGAAACAGAAATATAGAAATACTAAGAAAAACTGGAAAGTATTTTTATGAAAGGATTTTGATGAGATGTTGAGGAAAGAACAGCAAAGATTAGCCTGAGGAAAAACTGCAGAGAATAATCTGATATATCATTTATATATACAATGTATATGTAATTTGTACATATATGCATCATATATTCAAATCGGACAATCAATAAGGAGATTGAGATGTTCAATAACAAAGCATGAGATCCAATACAATGGATGTGTGATGGGTGGGTTTAACACACAGAAGTACTCACGCATTAGAGCACTGGACTTCATGCCAGCCTTTGGTGATGTTCTGTTTGATTTCAGAGAGAGGGTTGATGCCAAGCTTGCGTTTGAGCTCTGTGGCGTGTCTCTCCTTCGCAGTCAGAACCTGCCTCAGTGTCTGAATCTCATCCTCCACCTAACACAAAAAATATTTAAAAAAAACACTATAATTTCCCAATTAATTTGATGATTAATTTAAAAATAAATTGACAGTTTATCAGGGGTGTAATGATACACTTAGCGCATATTTCAATACAATACAATTGTACAACACAATACTGACTGGGTTTACAATACAATAAAAATATCAAGATATTTTGAGCAAAAAAAAAAAAAATGAAATTCAAATAACACATAAATGATTTTCAATAACTTGCTTTGTTGTACATAAAACTTGTTCTAGAACTGACAACCTTCAAGGTTTAATTCAACCGTCTGTCTGTAAGTTGTTAACAATTTATTAGTTCTTTCACTAAAAATTTTAGTTTAACTTTTAACTTCTTAAAGCAGGTCTTACAAACACATAAGAATTATGGCAGAATTTTCATTTTTGCAGAAGCTAACCCTGACAACACTTTGAACACACCTTCATACATACTCTGTACTTCAGACTTGCACAATACTTGATTAAATCTTAGCAGCAGGTTGTGTAAGTGTGAGGTTTGACTGTTTTTGTGGGGGGTTCAGTGTGCCGTACCTTGATGAGTTCCAGCTGTAATTCATCTGCCTCTGCTTCTGTAAGGCCGGGTGGAAGAGTCCCTCCACTGGCGAAACCTGCAGATGCCATTGAAGAGTCTACAGTGAACCAAAAAGACAAAAACTAATACTATGATGCTATGAAGTAAATCCTGAGCCACAAGATCAAGACGAGTAAAACAGAAAATACACTGCACTTATCCAGACAGTAGAGGCACAAAAACTATAGACATATATACAGTAGACATATATACAGTAGACATATATACAGTAGACATATATACAGTAGACATATATACAGCAGACATATATACAGCAGACATATATACAGCAGACATATATACAGCAGACATATATACAGCAGACATATATACAGCAGACATATATACAGCAGTCATATATAGCAGTCATATACAGTATTTATAAAGGTCTCTTTTGTTAAATCACACAGTACGTATTCTTGCTCTAGTGTTAGGAATCTCTATAAGGAGCAAAACTATACGCCCAGCCGTCAGAGCCACCAATACAACAATTCAACATGTCGCACACCGCTGACACGTACCAACAATTACACCTAATTTAAGCCACTTCACGTAAACCACAAAAAACACAAATCTAAAGCAAGTTTTCTATTAACGAGTTTTATAACATGATACTGTCTTTATAATGTATTTGCCGTTGATTTTCTTTGAACGGTTGTATTAGCACCACCCACTCAGCAGAGGCGCATCTTTACGGCACCTGCTCGGAAACACACCAAGTTTTCCCCCAGACGATTCCTTACCATGTTCAGAAGAGTCCATTTTCCCTCAGATACGATCCTCAGACGTGTGTCCGTGCGTAAACAAATGTCACGGAGTGTATTTAGAGAACAAATGGGGAAAAAGAGAGGTGACCCTCGCTGACGTCGACTGCACACACAAGAGGTTTAACCAGCGACGAGCTTGAGCTTCCGGAGCGCGGATATGACGTCACCACGGATATTTTTGTTTATTAACGTAATAGATGCAAAATATTCTCCACATAAATAATGTATAAATGCAGACAATGCAAATATGGATTGCAAATAAGTAAATAAATTTAGCATAGAACATTTGTTGTAGAGATGTTTGTAACCCGATTGTTATTTTGTTCCAGTTTTTAAATACTTAACTCCTGATCCACATTAAAAAAGCTGCAATCTGCAACTTTCGCCTCATCCCCATGTCTGTTTGAAACATGACATTGCATTTTACGGCACTGTTGAAGTTAAATGGAGCCAAACTCACATTTTCCAGGAAAATCAAACTCAGATTTTAAATTATTATAACCTTACAGTTGTGAATTGAGCTAATGAGACAACTTTTCACACTGATCTGTCATGTTTTTTGGTCATTTTAACCCAGAACAGTTACAGATTGCAGTTTTAATTTGTTGGTCTCTATTTACTCCAACTCAGGTGCTGACAATAACATCCTGCTATTATGCTTCTTATCAAAATTTGTAGGGTGTTGTGTTTGATAAATGCCCCTGATTATTTGCTGTCCCTCAGATCTCTTTACAAGCACTTAAAAACATCCTGGTTATACTTTGTTATTTTTAAGAAGACTACTGTCAGTCACATCAAATGTTCAGAATATTTATTTTACACCAGCAAATAAATGTTTTTCTTTTCGCCATACAATAACCATGCTACAACATAAAAGTCTATTATTATTATCTTTAATAATTCAGTGTATGTACAGGAGACCTTCACTATAGAACTATTAGTCGCATAGTTTCAGAGTCAAACTCATGTAACATACCATTTGAAACAGACAATTCATTATAAACATGACAAAATAAGATCATAAATAAAATTATAAAATGCATAAAATTACCATTTTACTATAATTACACTAAACATTTTTTCTTCTTTTTGAAGACATTATATGCAACAATTTCCTGACCATTTCACTCTAGTTATTTAATTTTTTTCTATTTTATAAGCAAGGTTCATTCGACTTTAAAAGAAAACCCAACATTTTAATGAAGAAGCCATACTTTTTAAATGACTGTGGTTCTGATACAGATAAATGCACAGGAAAAGGGACCACACAGGCTAACATCCATTACAAGCCATCTAAAGCATGAGAACAACATAGGAGAACAACACAGAGATAGAAAGTGTGTGGAAAACTGGATCAGATAGGGACAGAGGAGACCTCATTGTGCTCAATAACTAAATGTAAACAACTCAATGAATCATTGGCATTTGAGCAACAGGAAAATATGAACATGGCTGGTGATGTTTGTATTATGCTTCAGTTTGAGCAGAAAAGGAATTAAAAGATGTGTGAAAAACATCATGCAAATCTGCCCATATAAGCCAGAAGTAAGTAGAATGGCATGTTATAAAAACATTTAAGAACATCTTCATGGGAGTGAATATGGCAATGATGGTTGTCTTAGTGTTTGTAATTGCAATTTGTTTTGTATACAAGGTTTGGTATAAGTAGGTTATTAAAGCACTTGCAAATATACTTAAAAACAAAAACTGACCATGTGTACTGACCATGTGTACTGGCACACATGCCTTTTCATCTGAACTTTCATTGAGAGCACAAAATGTCAACACTTATTAAGAGCAACACAATTAGGATATGATCACATAACTAGACTACATGACACGGAAAAAGTATGACAAAAAGGTTTAAGGGTGATTAAAGATTGGATAATGCCACATCTCTGAGACTGAGAATCTAACAAATTAAATGCTAAAACATTTGCGTAAGTAGCTTATTTCATCGTAAAATGTATAATTAAAACTTAGCTGCTCAATATATTTTCAAGACATCCAAAATCGCAAGTCCGTTTAATATATTAAATAGAAGGAAAAAACGTTCTTTAATGGATGCCAAGAAAAGACAGTTTTGCACTTGTATTGTTGTAAATGATGGGGGGGAGATTTCTGAGAGTGAATCTCACAAAGTTTGTCAAGAAATCTGGTCATATTTCATCATTCACACAAAATAATAAAGATGTTATTTTAATTACACCAGTGGTATACCTAGCACTACCTTTAGTTTTGCTCAGCCAGAATAATTCTCATTGCTGTACTACTGTATATCCTGGGAATGCAGTAATGAGATTTAATATAGGGTGATTTGAATCTTTAAAAACCCTAAAAATAAACTTAATTTTATGTGAAATCATTTTTTTCTTCTTTTCAGGCTTTGTGAGGTTGACTCTTAAACATCAGAGCTGTACAACTGATGAATGCCCCACCACATCTTTTTAATAAATACGTGTTTAAGGGTAATAGAAAGTTAATTCTTCAGGAATCAAACATTTGTCTCAAAACGGATTGTATATTTTGGCAGAGGGAGTCTTGAGTACCACAGACACAAAATCACACAACCTTAACTACATGCACAAAGTAACAACTAAAACATAAAAATGCACAAAATATACATATATTGTACATACATGTGATGTGTGCAGATTGTATATCTATATAAAAATGTCTCATCTTTATTGGTTACGACCTTACATGCACACTCGAGATGTGACATCAGATATGTCACTATGGGGCTTTGTGATTGGTTGGCATTCATGATTCCTCTTCAATGATAGAAGATACACAACTGGGGCGCATGGAGCTTAACACTAAGACCAAAGCTGAGTGTCCTAACATGTTATCACACACCACCAAACAACCTCAGCAGGGCAAGGCAACATCCACATACTAGACAGGCACACCGAGTGGTGATGTGTAAATCCAATACACAAATACAGAAGAATTTTTTTAATATTGGCTCAGCTTGTTTCAGATGGTCTTCAAATTAAGAATCAACCACAAAGAAGTGAAGACCTAACAAAATGTTAAGAAAAAATGACGATATCACTTGCATCACTTGCGTATTTTTAGTTAAAAACACTACTGACAGATGAGCAAAGCAAGGCTGCCCTAAGAACCCTATTGGTCAGAATGTTAATTTCAAAGCTGACTGGCTACAGACATAGGATTGAATTTCTAATGTCAGCTTGGAGGTTAGATGGGTCAACCGAATATTTGACATGTTGGTCAACTGAACCAAATCCTGCTGCTTCTTAGCTGAGCCTCACTAGTCTTTTAACACCTATGGCAAGTTCACAGAGTTAAATTTGTGGAAACAAGTGGAAACAAACGTTGCATGTCAATAAATATACCAATAAATATACGAGAAAACCAAAACTGCAAAAATTTATCTAACGAAGTCAAGGAACAGTGCATGCCACAGGACGACAAGCAAATCTGGCTGGAGGAAGGAACAAGTGGAAGGCAAGATCGGAGGTCAAGGCAACAAAGAGATTAGGGTAACCGACAGGATCTTTTTCACTTTTTTTACTCGTTTTTAAGCTACGCTAAGGTGAATGTGAGCCACTCTTGGGCGGGGCATGGAACTGGTGTGCGAATGAAGGACAGGTTACACTAAAGTAAAAATTACTCCTCCGTCACTGGCTTTCCTCCTCTCGAAAAACAGGCTTTTTTGTTGTAGTTTAAAGATTCTTTCTGCGCATTTTTTTCCCTCAGAGGTGGGGCGTAGTGCCGAGAGATGAGCCACAGGGTGGAGGTGGAAAGGGTCGAGCTTTTAGTTGAAGCCGGTGTCGGTGTGGTAGGTGGTGTGGTAACCGTCGGACGTTAGTTGGGTGGTTTCTGTGGCCGACGAGGGCTGCATCATGATAGGCTCACCTCCACCTGCCTCTGCATGGAGATAATGGAGACAATATTTTGAGAAGTGCAACATAAGGTTTTCAACCTATATGAAATCTATATCATATATATCTTTCTATATATCCTTTTATATATGGTATGGACATATATGGCATATATGAACCTCTCTCATCGGACTGCAGCTGGGCCTCCAAGTCTTCAGGAGAGACATAGAACTCTTGTTCCTGCCCTTCAGGGGGTCGAGGTTTACACTTCCCACAGCAGCAGTTACAACAACAGCACAGGCAACAGCAGAAATAACAGCCAGTGGCCAGGCCGCAGAAAATGAACAGAGCCTGTAGGGGGAGACAGAGAGTAAGATGACCAGTTAATGGAGTTCAATAGACATCAATGTTTTGTGAATGTTATTTGTTGAAATTAAGTGGTTAATATTTTAGGCCCCGATATTCTCTATGTTTAAGGATGTATAAAGTTCTAACCAATCAAAAATACCAATCAAAAAAGCATTTTATATTTTACATGGTTAGCTAAACATTTTTCTTCGCTAATCACTAAAAATTCAATACACAAACATAATGATGATCTACCAAAATGTAGGGGGTGAACTCTGAAGTTTCTAAGCGTGGTTATATTGGTTTAACAAAGCCCACCCATAAACACTAAACTGGGTCCTACCTTGGCCCACCAGCTGGACAGGACGAAGTAGGTGTTGACGTTCTCTTCTCCAAACTGCTCAGCCACATACAGACCCAGAGAGCCATACTTGTCATAGATGTTTCTCTTTGTAGGGTCATTGAGGATGGCATGGGCATTGTTTATCTCTTTAAACTTTTCTGATGCCTCAGGGTTGTCTGGATTCTTGTCAGGGTGATATTTCAATGCCAGTTTCCTTTAAAGGTTCAGAAATGGCACAAGAATTACATTAATGCAGTGAGATTTTGCCAATCAAATACCGATAAATAAACAAAACATTATTTTCCTTCATTCATTTATTACAGATAATAAATAGTGATTGAGAAGCATGTTTAAAAAACTGTACTTTTGCGTAAAACTGACATATACTGATGCTGTATAATATAAAACCATTTTAAATAATATTTACTAAATGTTGTATAATTAGTATACTTATATTAGTATAATTAATATTGCTTAATGTAGCACTGTGTCCTGTGTTTGTTTTATATAGCACCATTGTCCTGTTTAAGCTATAGTGTATACGGCTGAAATGAAATAAAGCTGAGAGACTACAATGGAATATTAAAGTGTAATTAGAAATGGTGCAATATCCAGTCCAGCATAAAAATGTAGTCTGTATACAGATACATATTACCATGATACTGTAATGCATGGCCATATCTCTGGGCAAGAGTATCATACAATGAGAACCTCCTAAAAACCTTCATAAGAAATGCCACTTTTGTGCAGTCCTAGAATAGAGCATGCAGCTGCAGAAATGTGCAATAAAAACTCTCCCTAAATGCACTTAATGTTATTGAACTGCAGGGTTCTGAACTGCTGTCTGCTGCATTTAGTCGATAAGCATGTGATGAAAAGCAGTGGAAGTGAACAGCAGAGCAGAGGACCAGACAGAGATGCTGAGGAAGAGCAGGGACTGTTCCAACTCACCTGTACGACTTCTTGATGTCATCAACAGTAGCCAGTTTTTCGACTCCCAGCACATGGTAGAGGGATTCTCCAGAGGTGGAGAGCGTACGCTGCCTCTGCTGTTCAGTCATGGTACTTCAGGTCCTCAACAATCTGATCAGAAACACACAAACGATCTGCTGCGATGACATTACAAAACTGGGCTTAATATCAAAGCATCTCGGTTATATAAATCTTTTTATAAATCTTATATATATATATATATATATAAATCTCTCTAAAAAATAAATCTCATTTTTGTTTAGTTACCATAACACAGTGTCATAAACTCTTGCCCTGTCTGTCTGACTGCAGAGGATTGTGGGTAATGAGAGGACAGAAAACATAATGCCAGGCACCATCCTAAATAACTCAAATAAAATGACCACATACCCCTGGAGAAAACCCCTAAAACTAGCAGAAATGTACATAGATATTTTAAACTGGTCAGCTTTTCTCACTTTAATATTTTAATGGTACAATAAAAATGACACAATTAAACAAAATATCACTCTTATGTGAGGTGCTCTCAAATAAATTTGGCACTCTTAAGCTGTTTATAAGTTGTTAAAAATCGAGATTCTAAATTTGCCTCTAAAACCCAAAGGACACAAAAATGCATTATCAGATGAACAGCCTGCACAGAGACCAAGTCTGAGAGTCTTCTCCATATAATTGTTGGAGGTTTAGACACCAAACCACTCAAGATAATTAGTAGGTTAAAAGGATTTCTAATCAATACTGCAACTTATAAATAAAACCAAACAGTTGGATCCTTTAAAATGGCATAAAGGTTTTAACAGGGTCCAAACAACACAGAACATCTTGCTGCTTGTCTTTTCTGTTTAACATTTTGTAACGTACATCTTTTGCATGTTTTCTGCTCTTTTCTGTCACAGACTGATGTTCATGCTATTCAAGAACACAAAAATATCGCAAAAAAGAGACGTTGCAAGACTGCACACCAGTTCAGTGACGTCTGAACGAATCCTGTACCGATGACATCATAAACAGCCATCTCCAGTGATTACCCATGATTCACCAGCTGACTCACAATCTGTCAGCTGATTCGTTCGTGCAGGTCCCCAGCAAAATAAACCAATACCGAGCCCAGGTGATTGTTTTCAGCAGATGTCATATTTGCATGTAGCAAATTGGTGACAGCTTCCTACAAATGTTAATCTGTGCATAAGTCAAATCAATATTGTGATTTGTAGATTATAGGCTTATTACTGTAGACTAAATGAAAAAGACTGGCGCTATTATATAGAAGGCGATATTGTGTAATAATAAACCAAGTGTTAAAATGTTTGTCTCATCATGTCTGAAGCAGCCTGCATTTGAAATCTCAGCTAGTTTACTCAGCACTGCCAGACTCCAATAATTCAAACAGGCAGGCTGAGAGAGAAAGAGGAGGACTCTTAAGAAAATAAAACATGGTATTCAGCACAAAGCTATTGATCTGTTTTTACCACTAATTATTTGTGCATAATTTTGTCTGTTTTATTAGATTAGATAAATATGAGAAGTCTGTTACTTTAAACAAAAGCAGCAGAGAAAAGGGACTTAATTTCTGTGTTTATATGTTGTACTCAATGGTATAGTAGTGTTTTATCATCTAAAAGCTACCCTTTATTATAAAAATCATGATAAAAATCACCAATGCCGTGCGTTATAGCTACACGTTTGTTTCCAGAACCATCAGGAGGATTCAGTCGCTGGGTAGCCAGTCACGAACGGCCTGCCTGCATCCAACATCACATAGTGCATCACAGCTATGGCTGTGTTTCAAATCTTCGTGAGCTGCAACCAAGACTTTTGGGGAATATAAAACAAAATGCGTAGTTCGAAAGAGACTATGATGTTCAAAATGCTGTAGGTACATTTTATTCACGGGCAATCAGTAAGAATGATGGGTTTTGCAGATACGTTTCGCTTACGGGCGAAACAGACGCGCTATCTGGCGTGCATTCAGGAGCGCGCCATTCATTATAACATTAAATGTCGCATCGTGTGCCATTTATTAAAACACAACGCATGTATTCCTATTTAAATGCAATGGCAGTAAAGCAAATGTATATTCACTCATTCATTTGCATCGATACGATGATCGGAACAATAATCATTTTATTTGCTCTTCTGAATGCTGATTACGCCCCACTGTATTATATACAACAGATTACTTAAAAAACGCATAGGATTTAGAGTTAATCTCCGGCTTGCTTCGCTTCTACATCACCAGGAAAGACCCCGTTGCTTTGGTTTGCTCTGCGCTCCAGCATCCATATTACTTTGGCCTGCGCTCCCGTTACACCGAGTAAGCCAAAATCAGCCAAACCCGCGGATAAATCAAAAGAGGAGAAGGGTAATTCTTCCTAATGTGTAACATGCATTGAACGCATGCAACGCTTACCGTTTTGTCGGCCCCGACACACGGCGTCTTGATTTAATATCAGTGCAGTAAGGAAACCGACTTTAATTTTGTGGTTGCATCCCCAGGAACCGCGCGGTCACGTAAGTGTACCAGATGCAGCAGATCTCGCTCGACTCCGCCCACCCGTAGCGTCAGCACAACGACGTCACTCTCTGTTAAACTGAATAAAGAGTCTACACTCTGATCAAAGGGATTTTGCCAAGCTCGTAAAAATCAAGTATTATTACCGCATTGCACGATATCTAGTGTGTTTATATAAGAATGCACGTCTCAAAGTGCACAATGTTGGTACTGTTCATAATTATTCTCAGTGTTTTGTGATTTTTTACTTGTTGTTGCCACCTTCTGGTGAGTGAAAGAAATGCATCGGTTCATATTGCAATAAGTGCATCAGTCATATACATAACCAAGTAGTCGGTTAGATATGTGTGTGTGTAAATGTATACATACATATTTATTATTAAAATGATACATTTTATAAATTGTTTATTTATACACATATTTATTTTAATACTTTTATTATTAAATATGTAAGACAAAAATGCCACCTTGTTTCATATTAAATAAACCATACATTATAACACAATGTTTCATGGCCTCTACAGGATCCTGTATCATTTCCATCAACTCTTGCCAAACATTTTAATAGTACAATTTAATTAATTAATTAAATACACACAATAATATACATTATGTGCTTGGCTGTGTTGTAACGAATATACTGCATTGATCTGCTACACAGTTTACAACCTCTGTCAATATGTCTGTTCACAGTATGTTGTCTGCCCATCTGTTTCTTTACAGTTCTTTAGGTGTTTTACAAATGAAGTAAAGATCCACATTGTTTAGCAGAGAGGCAGATATTGCCTTCAAAACCATGTTCAGAGAATCTGGGGCTGATCCAGCATGTCAATTCGCTTTGCTTTACCCAGCACAATGAATATAGTGACACCAATGATGTTCACCAGGGCCAAGAGTGAGAACACAGTCACCCAGGAACCTGTGACCTCAATCATGTATCCAGACAAATACACCATCAGCAAACCTGTGAAGTACAGTAAACAAGAGAAGAATTAAGCATTTCAATACTCCTTTCATTAGTGTATAAAAATATATTCCAGTGGGCTACAGTCTGTATATATGTCACTGGCTAAATTACAATTCTTAACGAACACACACACACACACACACACACACACACTTTGAATCCAGTTGCTTAGGTAAATAAAAATGACTCACCAGTAAAGGCAGCACATGTATTCATAACCCCTGTAAATAAGAGACATTCAGAAAACCTGAATACACAACACTGCAGGATACTACAATCTGCCATTGATTTTTTAAAGACTAATTTTATTCAACACAAAAAGCTCTCTCTTGACATTAAAACAAAAATAATAGCCAGTCAGCTCCCTAAACACTTATTATTTATCTAAAAAGGAAGCAAAAGATGGTCTCACCAAACAGGGCTCCAGCACATGAAGGTGCCAGGTCATGCACGTTTACTGAACCCCCACTACACACACACACACACACACACACATTTGAGCATATTTAAACAATAAGGTGTAAAAAACTGTACTTTATTTAACTGTACTGCATTACTGATTTTTTAAACCAGTTTCGCTTCATAAAAAGTATTAAAGGAACAATTGTTACATATTTTTAAGTAGTGGGAAAAATATAGTAACATACTGTATGTATGTGACAGTTAATTCTTACCTGTTATTAAAGGTCGAGAGCCCGATAGCCAGAGACACACAAGCAACAGCTTGGATAAAATTGTTCATCTTACACAGAAGGAAGATGAACACACTGGCTATTCCCATAGCACAGAACTGAAACATGTTTCAAACAGACACAATACAGATCATACAAATGCATAGTGCTTCTGCTTCAGAGAAAATACATTTAGACCTATGGACTGTTTACAACAAGAAACTTAATTATTGCAGGTAACACAATTAGTTGCTACAAGGGACAAGTGATCACATTTAATTAAATAACACTTTATTTAATTTATGCAGTATATATTGAGGCATAGTAAAGCTCATAGCTGATGTAACGTTACCTGCATCATTTTCCGTACAGTTGCTGTCTCAAAACCTATAATGAGGACAAATGGTTAAATCTTTGACTGATTACATCATACCACTTCTTTATTTGTACTAATGGAACTATCAGAATCGATAAAGAGCGTCTTTAGGAACAGAAGCTGCTGTTTAGACGGAGAGAAATGATGTTCAACCTTGTTTAATGAGATGATCAGAGATGCAGCCTCCAAACAGTGAAGTGGGCATTGCCACAAACCAAGGGATCATATTAAACACCCAATCCTGTCATCAAACAAATGGAGAAATGCTTTAAAAATGACATCAAACAACCAGAAAAGAAGTTCAGCTGAGGACGTTGCATCGATTTCATTCAAAACCACATTCAAAGGCTTCATTTTAAATACACAGGGATAAAAAACATCAAACCCTCATGGGCTTCCTCCAGTCTGTTTGAGTGGAGGAAAATTACTCCCATTGGGTCACATCGAGGGCTCTTATATTTAAACATTTTATTTAGCAGTTCTGAGTTTCCAGGATTTTTTTTAATCAGCACTTTTACAATAATTTGATCATTCTAATGACCTGCTGCTTTATAAATGCAGAAGTCATTTGGAGGTCAAAAGATAAGTGTGCTAACAGGTGTAACAAATACACCTATATAAAGTTAGGGAGGGAAACATTAAGACAGACTTAATGGGGTACCTTGGAATGAGGAAACGTCTCTTTGAAGAAAGTTGGTAGCCATGACATGAGGGTGTAATAAGTGCTACTAAAGCAGAGATGTGCAATGATCATGGCCCTGAGACACACACACACACACACACACACACGGACATGCAATGAGCAACTCTTTACACAAAAATTGACACAATATTTGAAAACAGTGTTTGATGAAATTGCGCCCTCTAAGGCCACTGAAGTCTAATTTTACAATAGGTTGTAGAACAAACATGAATGTTTCAATTGAAAACAATTCGTATTATGTCATTTGGGTCTGTAAAATTAGCATGTAAATTCTTGGCACAAAGGCTACTATACTAATTTTAAAATCTTGCTTTGGTAAATGCCTTAAACTTTATTGCCTCACTGCCTGCAACATGAAAAGAAGAAAGATATAAAAAGTGTTTATTTTCTGAACCTCACCAGACACAGGGCTCTTTGAGGACATACAGCCAACGGGTTTTGAAAGCCCCTGACTGAGGTTCAGTAACACAACTGCTGCCAATGCACAATGAGTCAATGGAGTAAACTGGACCTGTGTGTTAAAAACAATTCGGTCAGCATTAACACACTGCACGATTAGATCAATAGTACTTGAACTATACACTGTCAAATTCAAAACCATGTAAGATGTTGAACACCATTTCTGAACTTTAGTAAGATACAGCAGGGACCTCAATACAAACTTCTCCAGTTTGATGGTGAGTCAGATTATTAAAAACAGAGAGTCGTGAAATAACACAGACAACAAAAAGGCCCACATTTTTCTATTCACACAGTTGCTATGGCAAACACAGATGCTTAAGTCAACACTGATCGTTTTTGATGACGCTTGCCTGGGAGACTCGGTTATGCTAAATTTGACCGTTTGATCTTTTGAACAATAAACTCACATCCGCCCATAAAGAGAAATGTAGAAAAATATTATCAGAAATCACACTAACTCAAACTGCCTGTGAAGCATCAGTGGTACATAAGACATTTAAATAAATCTGGATTATTACCTCGCAGAAGAAATTTCCATACACAATACGCCCAGAAAGCAGCAAGGAGACCAGCTCCATAAAACACACTCTCCCATCCAAACCAGTCCAGCATTAGGGAACCCACACCTCCAACCAGCAGCATCCTGGGAGAAACACCATGTTGTGTAAATTGGATCAGCTTCACTTATGAAACCATCAGGACACCTACAATATGAGTAAATCAATAACCAGTATGTGCATCCACAACTGAGGCTGAATGCACAAAACCTGCTATAATAAGAATACTGATCAACAATCAGTTTTTACTTATCAGTGACTACAACAAGTTACTAAAGAAAAATGATTCTAATTCAGTGTTCTAACTGTGTGTCTGTGTTTCCTGCAGTATGCTAAGTATTATTCGTACCCTAGGTAGCAACCACAGGCCAGAGTGCTCATTAGAAATCCTCTCTCTCCTTCCGTCACACGCTGAGCACAGACACTGGCTAGTGAGGGGAAATGAACCCCTAAAAACAAACGAGATCACAGCACAAACTCACAATCGTGTCCTTCTCATATCATTTCCGTATCTGTTCTGCAAACTAAGCCTGCATTTCTTTGTAATAAGAATTGTGTAGACAGACTTTTTCTGTACATTATTCTCCTGCAGCACTCTGACCTTGCATTACACCCATGAGAAACCTAGCCATCGTCATGGTAACCAGGGGTCGGACTCCCATGTTGGCCAAAAGCGGGGTAACAGCTGTCATGGCTGCCCATGAGGATGTAGAAAGCAGAAGAACTCTCTCTCCTCCTATTCTGTAAAAAAACAAAAACAATGAATAACATTATTATCACCATCAGTTACTCACTCAATCAGTCCATGAGTGATTTATGATCTGTCTCTCTCACCTGTCACTGGCATGGCCCCCAAGTACCTGAGTGAAACAATAACCCCAAAAAAAAGCCCCCAGCACCATCCCAGTCTCTGTCTTGCTCCATCCAAACTCTTTTGCCATGGTGACGGCACAGATTGGCATGGCCATCCGTGACCAGTAGAGAAGGCATGTAACCAACAATAGCACCAGAGTCCAGGTTCGAGCCAGTTGCCTACAATGGGTGGGGCGTTACGATTAAATCAACCAATCAGAGCATACCTTAAACATGCATATTACTTTTCCTGTAAGAGAAGGTGGAGCAATCACTATATATATATAACAAAACAATATTTTACACAGGTGTGGCCATCTGAATAAGCAAGCGTCATTAAATTATTTGGCGCATGTGAAAATCATCCACCCTTTTGAATAAACAATAAAAACACTTCAATTGTCAGTTTAAATGTCTCTTAACTCAAATGTCTCCATAACTCTGTATGAAGTGGAAGAATGAATTGCCCTGCTTATTCAAACCAAAACCCTTTGTTTGCAAGTGTTTTTGGGTTTGTATTGGATGCTCTTTATGTCTGATGAAGGTCCTGTAGGCAGCAAAACCTTTATGAGGTTTAAAATGAAGATATCATAATTAAGGTATCTGCAAGGTTCTTTAAGACAGATGAGGTTTATTAGAGACGACCTCTTCATCAACAGCGTCACCAAGGAACCACAGAGATAAAAGTAGGCTGCGAGATTTCTACAAAACAGTTGCCAAGAGGCAAAACTACAGGAGGAGGATGGAGTGAATAATGAGTTTTCTTCCAGTGTTTTACGTTAATGAAACGTATTGTTATTGTAGCCAAAACAGTTGTTATATACCCCTGAATCACATGTTAAACAGATCCACAAATCGTTATTTATCACTGTTGTATAAGAGTTAAATAAAGGTTTTATCATACCTTGTCCATACTGCTGTCTTATTGCTTTCAGTAATCTTCAACCCCGACGTGGCGCACACCTTTATAAAAGGTGTTTTTAGATAGTTTACAGGTGGTTGGAAGCTGTTCGATTTTTTTTCAGCAGCCATTTAATACACCTGCTTTACGGAGTTGCTGAACCGGACCCTCTGATCCGGCTCTGTGTCCGACTACATTTTAGGAGACGCAGGTAACAAACACAACAGGAGGCGGGACCGACAGTTGCCACGCCCACGATTAAAGTTTCGATTGCGGGTTCGAGGCACTCTAGGAATGTAGTCATTCTTGTTTATACACTATTCGGTATAAAAACTCACCGGACAGTGAAGATGTAGGTTAACCACAAAGAACTTATGTAAACTAGGTTTAATTTAAATCAACATCATCCTAAACAAGCAAAACAAGTTAAATGAAATATATTTATTTAAATCTATTAAGCGTTGAAAGGGCACATCATTGAAAAACATTATTTTACAAAAACTTTATTCAAAAACATAAAAAAAATAAAATAAAAGCATTTTTCATTTCAGATCAATTATATTACTCAGATCAATTATATTACTATTGGGTAACCAATATACAATCTGAAGACTTCTGTCCAAACAGAAGCTGATATTGTCACTATTTCCTCAAAAAAGAAAATAAAACAATGAGCTACCATCATTGATAACACTAAATTCCAATAAACTGTAGGTTTACTGTTTTCCATCAGTATAGATCTTTTCATAAAGGGAACAAAATAAACATCCAGTATTTGACTTTTCATAAATAGGAAAAATTACAAATGTGTCCATGTGGATTACAGTCTCTGTTTGGTGTCCTCAAGGGTGCCCTTGCTAAGGTCTGTCATTCTGAAATATTTTATTTTTTTCTGGTCCAGTTCGTTCTGAGCCCACAGTAAGAGCTTTAGGAGCATTGCTAATTTTGGAGTGGATTCCCTTTTCTCATAGTCTAATACAGCCTGGTTGACCTCACTCCAAACCTATAGAGGGAGACAGAACCCGGCATTTAAGGAACACAGCAGAATGTACAACAGATAATAGATACAGTAATGCCCCTATTATATACAACGAGAATATACATCTGTTATGGAAACGGTTGTTTTAATACAGAACTATTCATGATGTACATTTATCAACACAAAGATTCCCAACTCATTATGAGGATTGTCATATTCAAATAAACGCACACACCTTCTGTCTCCGCATCATGTCGAGCAGGTCTCCAAACGGCGATTCCTCAGGGTTGTCAAAAGCAAGCAGTGCCAAGGTCTGCTCCATCTCTGTAAGACATTCCCTGCTCTCCTCTCCCAACAGCGCTGCTTCAGTCTCCCGCAAACGGATAAGCCCAATCAGATATTGCTGCTAAAAAAAGGGAAGTGAGCAAACTGGTAACTGTTTGCTACCACCGTACTGCATCTGAAGCAGTTTGATGTGTTTACAGTAAACAACAGTAGATTGAAAGTCAAGGTTTGGTTGATTACATTCAGCATTTTTCATGTTTTGTCTTCTAGAGTGAAACCAGAGGGCTTCAATAATACCTTTGCTTATACACTGATGACTGATTGGGTATTGTCTGGATTTTGTCATCTCCCACCCAGCCTGCTCATATGAGGTCAGCTGTTTACCTGAAGGTGAAAGTAGAGGTATCGATTGGTGTCAAGGAGCTCTGGGTGGAGGCTGTTAATGAGAACAATGGCTTCCTGGATCTGACCTTTCAGAACCATTTCCCTGACTTTTATCTTCTCATCCAGAGAGTCTAGATCCACATGTGGTTCAATCCCAGACTCTATACAAAACTTTTCTGCAGCCTGTTTAAAGCCCTCTGTGGAACAGAAACATTTTTACTGGGGCAGTTGTGCACCTTGGTTGTAATTCGACGTGGCACAAAACTATAGTTAGTATAAAAAAGTTACAGTGTTATAGTACAGTATACATTATAACTGTTGAACTAATACAATACAAAAC